>JAXCGZ010003787.1:135000-230000 GCA_037179515.1 Halocaridina rubra | reverse complement strand
TTCCCTTTCTTCCATTCACACACACACGGCAAGTGACAAACAGCGACCCATATGTAAATGGGAAATCTGATTCTTTGTCACAGGAGAAGCTGTCTTGGAAATTTGAAGTCGGAAATAAAGACGTTGTCCTCAGGCCCTAAAGCTTTATATATTAATTGTTAATATAATTACTATTACATTTTTTTTTTCCTAAATGAATCTTGTATAGTTTCTTTCGAACGTAGCATTGGATGTTTTTCCCAATATAAGTATGTATGCATGTATGTATGTATTTACCTACATACGTATGTACGTACGTATGTATGTATGTATGTATGTATGTATTTAAATACGTAAATATGTACGTACATATGTACGTACATACGTACGTACTTACAAACGTAAGTATGTATGTATGTATGTATGTATCCCACTGAATAGCAGGGTCGGCCGCTCGAGTCAACTTCCTACACTACACTTGTTCCAATCCCTTGCATCTCCCTCATCCCATCCAACTTCAACCATATCCCTCCCCACCACGTCCATCCATCTGATCCGCTGGCTCCCCACACTCCTTCTCCCTATCACTGGCATGTTGTTAGCTCTCCTGATCGGCTCCTCCTCCCCTACTCTTACTACATGGCCATAGTATCTCATCTCAGACGAGCTAAATAAATATATATATATATATATATATATATATATATATATATATATATATATATATATATATATATATATATATATATATATATATATATACGCACATATTATATAAAAGCAGAGAGTAATTCCGTCCGCAGTAAAGGATTATGTAACATACTGGGAATTGTGCCAGTTTAACTCTTTACCCGAAGTTCATGCCTTATGTAATCCAAGAAAAAAGCTGCTGATGAAGCCGTAAAATCCTCCTAAAGGTGCATTCCTTCCATTGAAGACCGACGCGGAAAAACTTCCTTATATTACATTTCAGAAAGTTATTTAAAGAAATGACCAGAACCGGAGATGAAGTCCTCAAATATACACCAAATATTTCATTTATAGCATGAGTCTGGATCAATGCCATGAGGATGGCAGCTTCTGGAATGAAGAGACTCTTCCAGTCTCAAAGAACCTGGTTTGATGAATACTCAGCCTCCTGGCTAGCACAGTGGTAATGCGCTGGTCTCGCATTCCCAAGGTAGACGGATTGCGCCCCGTCCAGGCAAGAGAGCTTAAGCTGTTTACTGGGGAGGTCACTGCTGTGACCTGGGCACCACAGAGGGAAGTTGGGGCCTGTGCCGGCTGGTGGAGAATCTAAAAAGATATTTCCAAAATGTCTTCGGACGTCTTCAAAAGCATGAAGGCGTCGGATTTAGCTAGATTCTGGATCAGTGCCATATACCTAACAGCTTCAGGAATGAAGACACTCTTCCAGCCTCAAAGAACATAGTTGATTAAGGCCTCTTTCTCACCAAAGCGGCATGTCGCATGTGGCAAGTGGTAGGAGTCAAATGACTATCACAGAACAAATCTTTGAAAAAAAAAATTTGTTAACAGGCTTCCGAATGCCGATATTATTGTGCCCTAAAACAAGCATAATCTTGATCTTCATTCCCACTCAGTGAGCATTATCGCATATAAAGCAACCAACTTGGATATGGCTCAAAGTGACTGAAGCTCAACTGTTGTGAATAAGTCAAGCGTTTCTTCATCTTCTTCTTCTTCTCCTCCTCTCCCTCCGACACCGCCGCACCAGTAGCAGCAAACAGCAGCAGTAGCAGCCAGCAGCAGTACTAGCAGTAGCAGCAAGCAGCAGCACTAGCAGTAGCAGCTAGCAGTAGAAGTAGCAGAAGAACCCAGTAGCGGCAGTAGCAGTAGCAGCCAGCAGCAGCAGTAGCAGCCAGCAGCAGTAGTAGCAGAGGCAGCCAGTAGCAGAAGCAGCAGCAATAGCAGTAGCAGCCAGCAGCAGTAGTAGCAGAGGCAGCCAGTAGCAGAAGCAGCAGCAATAGCAGTAGCAGCCACCAGTAGCAGTAGCAGGCATCAGCGTGGAAGTAGCAGCCAGCAGCAGCAGTAGCAGTAGCAGCCAACAGCAGCACCAGTAGCAGCCAGCTGCAGCACAAGCAGTAGCAGTCAACAGTAGCAGTAGCAGCCAGCAGCAGCAGTAGCAGTAGGAGCAGCAGTAGCAGTAGCAGCAGCAGTAGCAGCCAGCAGCAACAACAGCAGTAGCAGCAGCAGTAGCAGCAGTAGCAGCCAGCAGCAGCATTCTTCTTCTTCTCCTAATCCTCCAACCCCTCAGCCACCGCCGCCGCCGCAGCCGCAGCAGCAGCAGCAGCAGCCGTAATGGCAGCCGCCGCCGCCGTAGCAGCAGCAGCAGCAGCAGCCAGCAGCAGCAGCCAGCATGGCAGCTAGCAGAGCAGCTGTAGGTGGTTGAAGGGGAGGAGGAGGAAGAGAAGAAGAAGAGAGAGCAGCCAACAGCAGCAGTAGCAGCCAGCAGCAGCAGTAGCAGCCAGCAGCCAGCAGCAGCAGTAGCAGCCAGCAGCAGCAGTAGAAGCCAGCAGCAGCAGTAGCAGTAGCAGCAGCAGTAGCAGCCAGCAGCAGCAGTAGCAGTAGCAGAAGCAGTGGCAGTAGCAGCCAGCAGCAGCAGTAGCAGTCAACAGCAGCACCAGTAGCAGCCAGCAGCAGCACAAGCAATAGCAGTCAGCAGTAGCAGTAGCAGCCAGCAGCAGCAGCAGCAGCAGCAGCAGCCAGCAGCAGCAGTTTTCTTCTTCTTCTCCTAATCCTCCAACCCCTCAGCCACCGCCGCCGCAGCAGCCGCAGCAGCAGCAGCAGCAGCCGTAATGGCAGCCGCCGCCGCCGCCGCCGCAGCAGCAGCAGCAGCCAGCAGCAGCAGCCAGCATGGCAGCTAGCAGAGCAGCTGTAGGAGGATGAGGGGGAGAAGGAGGAGAAGAAGAAGAGGAGAGAGCAGCCAGCAGCAGCAGTTGTAGTAGCAGCCAGCAGCAGCAGTAGCAGCCAGCAGTAGCAGTAGCAGTAGCAGCCAGCAGCAACAGTAGCAGCCAGAAGCCGCAGTAGCAGCCAGCAGTAGCAGTAGCAGTAGCAGCAGCAGTAGCAGCCAGCAGCAGCAGTAGCAGTAGCAGCAGCAGTGGCAATAGCAACCAGCAGCAGCAGTAGCAGTAGCAGCCAACGGTAGCACCAGTAGCAGCCAGCAGCAGCACAAGCAGTAGCAGTCAGCAGTAGCAGTAGCAGCCAGCAGCAGCAGCAGCAGTAGCAGCAGTAGCAGCCGGCAGCAGCATTCTTCTTCTTTTCCTAATCCTCCTCCCCCGAAGCCACCGCCGCCGCCGCAGCCGCAGCATCAGCAGCAGCAGCCGTAATGGCAGCCGCCGCCGCCGTAGCAGCAGCAGCAGCAGCAGCCAGCAGCAGCAGCCAGCATGGCAGCTAGCAGAGCAGCTGTAGGTGGTTGAAGGGGAGGAGGAGGAGGAGGAAGAGAAGAAGAAGAGAGAGCAGCCAACAGCAGCAGTAGCAGTAGCAGCCAGCAGCAGCAGTAGCAGCCAGCAGCCAGCAGCAGCAGTAGCAGCCAGCAGCAGCAGTAGAAGCCAGCAGCAGCAGTAGCAGTAGCAGCAGCAGTAGCAGCCAGCAGCAGCAGTAGCAGTAGCAGAAGCAGTGGCAGTAGCAGCCAGCAGCAGCAGTAGCAGTCAACAGCAGCACCAGTAGCAGCCAGCAGCAGCACAAGCAATAGCAGTCAGCAGTAGCAGTAGCAGCCAGCAGCAGCAGCAGCAGCAGCAGCAGCCAGCAGCAGCAGTTTTCTTCTTCTTCTCCTAATCCTCCAACCCCTCAGCCACCGCCGCCGCAGCAGCCGCAGCAGCAGCAGCAGCAGCCGTAATGGCAGCCGCCGCCGCCGCCGCCGCAGCAGCAGCAGCAGCCAGCAGCAGCAGCCAGCATGGCAGCTAGCAGAGCAGCTGTAGGAGGATGAGGGGGAGAAGGAGGAGAAGAAGAAGAGGAGAGAGCAGCCAGCAGCAGCAGTTGTAGTAGCAGCCAGCAGCAGCAGTAGCAGCCAGCAGTAGCAGTAGCAGTAGCAGCCAGCAGCAACAGTAGCAGCCAGAAGCCGCAGTAGCAGCCAGCAGTAGCAGTAGCAGTAGCAGCAGCAGTAGCAGCCAGCAGCAGCAGTAGCAGTAGCAGCAGCAGTGGCAATAGCAACCAGCAGCAGCAGTAGCAGTAGCAGCCAATGGTAGCACCAGTAGCAGCCAGCAGCAGCACAAGCAGTAGCAGTCAGCAGTAGCAGTAGCAGCCAGCAGCAGCAGCAGCAGTAGCAGCAGTAGCAGCCGGCAGCAGCATTCTTCTTCTTTTCCTAATCCTCCTCCCCCGAAGCCACCGCCGCCGCCGCAGCCGCAGCATCAGCAGCAGCAGCCGTAATGGCAGCCGCCGCCGCCGTAGCAGCAGCAGCAGCAGCAGCCAGCAGCAGCAGCCAGCATGGCAGCTAGCAGAGCAGCTGTAGGTGGTTGAAGGGGAGGAGGAGGAGGAGGAAGAGAAGAAGAAGAGAGAGCAGCCAACAGCAGCAGTAGCAGTAGCAGCCAGCAGCAGCAGTAGCAGCCAGCAGCCAGCAGCAGCAGTAGCAGCCAGCAGCAGCAGTAGAAGCCAGCAGCAGCAGTAGCAGTAGCAGCAGCAGTAGCAGCCAGCAGCAGCAGTAGCAGTAGCAGAAGCAGTGGCAGTAGCAGCCAGCAGCAGCAGTAGCAGTCAACAGCAGCACCAGTAGCAGCCAGCAGCAGCACAAGCAATAGCAGTCAGCAGTAGCAGTAGCAGCCAGCAGCAGCAGCAGCAGCAGCAGCAGCCAGCAACAGCAGTCTTCTTCTTCTTCTCCTAATCCTCCAACCCCTCAGCCACCGCTGCCGCAGCAGCCGCAGCAGCAGCAGCAGCAGCCGTAATGGCAGCCGCCGCCGCCGCCGCCGCAGCAGCAGCAGCAGCCAGCAGCAGCAGCCAGCATGGCAGCTAGCAGAGCAGCTGTAGGAGGATGAGGGGGAGAAGGAGGAGAAGAAGAAGAGGAGAGAGCAGCCAGCAGCAGCAGTTGTAGTAGCAGCCAGCAGCAGCAGTAGCAGCCAGCAGTAGCAGTAGCAGTAGCAGCCAGCAGCAGCAAGTAGCAGCCAGCAGCCGCAGTAGCAGCCAGCAGTAGCAGTAGCAGTAGCAGCAGCAGTAGCAGCCAGCAGCAGCAGTAGCAGTAGCAGCAGCAGTGGCAATAGCAACCAGCAGCAGCAGTAGCAGTAGCAGCCATCGGTAGCACCAGTAGCAGCCAGCAGCAGCACAAGCAGTAGCAGTCAGCAGTAGCAGTAGCAGCCAGCAGCAGCAGCAGCAGCAGCAGTAGCAGCAGTAGCAGCCATCAGCAGCATTCTTCTTCTTTTCCTAATCCTCCTCCCCCGAAGCCACCGCCGCCGCCGCAGCCGCAGCATCAGCAGCAGCAGCCGTAATGGCAGCCGCCGCCACCGTAGCAGCAGCAGCAGCAGCAGCCAGCAGCAGCAGCCAGCATGGAAGCTAGCAGAGCAGCTGTAGGTGGATGAGGGAGGGAGGAGGAGGAGAAGAAGAAGAAGAGAGAGCAGCCAGCAGCAGCAGCAGTAGCAGCCAGCAGAAGCAGTAGCGGCCAGCAGTAGCAGTAGCAGTAGCAGCCAGCAGTAGCAGTAGCAGCCAGCAGCAGCAGTAGCAGTCAGCAGCAGCAGTAGCAGTAGCAGCAGCAGTAGCACCAGCAGTAGCAGTAGCAAAAGCAGTGGCAGTAGCAGCCAGCAGCAGTAGTAGCAGAGGCAGCCAGTAGCAGAAGCAGCAGCAGTAGCAGTAGCAGCCACCAGTAGCAGTAGCAGTAGCAGCCAGCAGCAGCAGTAGCAGCCAGCAGCCAGCAGCAGCAGTAGCAGCCAGCAGCAGCAGTAGAAGCCAGCAGCAGCAGTAGCAGTAGCAGCAGCAGTAGCAGCCAGCAGCAGCAGTAGCAGTAGCAGAAGCAGTGGCAGTAGCAGCCAGCAGCAGCAGTAGCAGTCAACAGCAGCACCAGTAGCAGCCAGCAGCAGCACAAGCAATAGCAGTCAGCAGTAGCAGTAGCAGCCAGCAGCAGCAGCAGCAGCCAGCAACAGCAGTCTTCTTCTTCTTCTCCTAATCCTCCAACCCCTCAGCCACCGCCGCCGCAGCAGCCGCAGCAGCAGCAGCAGCAGCCGTAATGGCAGCCGCCGCCGCCGCCGCCGCAGCAGCAGCAGCAGCCAGCAGCAGCAGCCAGCATGGCAGCTAGCAGAGCAGCTGTAGGAGGATGAGGGGGAGAAGGAGGAGAAGAAGAAGAGGAGAGAGCAGCCAGCAGCAGCAGTTGTAGTAGCAGCCAGCAGCAGCAGTAGCAGCCAGCAGTAGCAGTAGCAGTAGCAGCCAGCAGCAGCAAGTAGCAGCCAGCAGCCGCGGTAGCAGCCAGCAGTAGCAGTAGCAGTAGCAGCAGCAGTAGCAGCCAGCAGCAGCAGTAGCAGTAGCAGCAGCAGTGGCAATAGCAACCAGCAGCAGCAGTAGCAGGCGCCAACGGTAGCACCAGTAGCAGCCAGCAGCAGCACAAGCAGTAGCAGTCAGCAGTAGCAGTAGCAGCCAGCAGCAGCAGCAGCAGCAGCAGTAGCAGCAGTAGCAGCCGGCAGCAGCATTCTTCTTCTTTTCCTAATCCTCCTCCCCCGAAGCCACCGCCGCCGCCGCAGCCGCAGCATCAGCAGCAGCAGCCGTAATGGCAGCCGCCGCCACCGTAGCAGCAGCAGCAGCAGCAGCCAGCAGCAGCAGCCAGCATGGAAGCTAGCAGAGCAGCTGTAGGTGGATGAGGGAGGGAGGAGGAGGAGAAGAAGAAGAAGAGAGAGCAGCCAGCAGCAGCAGCAGTAGCAGCCAGCAGAAGCAGTAGCGGCCAGCAGTAGCAGTAGCAGTAGCAGCCAGCAGTAGCAGTAGCAGCCAGCAGCAGCAGTAGCAGTCAGCAGCAACAGTAGCAGTAGCAGCAGCAGTAGCACCAGCAGTAGCAGTAGCAAAAGCAGTGGCAGTAGCAGCCAGCAGCAGTAGTAGCAGAGGCAGCCAGTAGCAGAAGCAGCAGCAGTAGCAGTAGCAGCCACCGGTAGCAGTAGCAGTAGCAGCAGCAGTGGCAGTAGCAGCCAGCAGCAGCAGTAGCAGTAGCAGCCAACAACAGCACCAGTAGCAGCCAGCCGCAGCACAAGCAGTAGCAGTCAGCAGTAGCAGTAGCAGCCAGCAGCAGCAGTAACAGTAGCAGTGGCAGTAGCAGCAGCAGTAGCAGCCACCAGCAGCAACAGCAGTAGCAGCCAGCAGCAGCATCCTTCTTCTTCTCCTAATCCTCCTCCCCCTCAGCCACCGCCGCTGCCGCAGCCGCAGCAGCAGCAGCAGCAGCCATAATGGCAGCCGCCGCCGCCTTAGCAGCAGCAGCAGCAGCAGCCAGCAGCAGCAGCCAGCATGGCAGCTAGCAGAGCAGCTGTAGGTGGATGAGGGGGGGAGGAGGAGGAGAAGAAGAAGAAGAGAGAGCATCCAGCAGCAGCAGTAGCAGCCAGCAGCAGCAGTAGCAGCCAGCATAGCAGTAGCAGCCAGCAGCAGCAGTAGCAGCCAGCAGCAGCAGTAGCAGTAGCAGCAGCAGTAGCAGCCTGCAGTAGCAGTAGCAGAAGCAGTGGCAGTAGCAGCCAGCAGCAGTAGTAGCAGAGGCAGCCAGTAGCAGAAGCAGCAGCAGTAGCAGTAGCAGCCACCAGTAGCAATAGCAGTAGCAGCTGCAGTGGTAGTAGCAGCCAGCAGCAGCAGTAGCAGTAGCAGCCAACAGCAGCACCAGTAGCAGCCAGCCGCAGCACAAGCAGTAGCAGTCAGCAGTAGCAGTAGCAGCCAGAAGCAGCAGTATCAGTAGCAGTGGCAGTAGCAGTAGCAGCAGCAGTAGCAGCCAGCAGCAGCAACAGCAGTAGCAGCAGCAGTAGCAGCAGTAGCAGCCAGCAGCAGCATTCTTCTTCTTCTCCTAATCCTCCAACCCCTCAGCCACCGCCGCCGCCGCAGCCGCAGCAGCAGCAGCAACAGCCGTAATGGCAGCCGCCGCCGCCGTAGCAGCAGCAGCCAGCATGGCAGCTAGCAGAGCAGCTGTAGGTGGATGAGGGGGAGGAGGAGGAGGAGGAAGAGAAGAAGAAGAGAGAGCAGACAACAGCAGCAACAGCAGTAGCAGCCAGCAGCAGCAGTAGCAGTAGCAGCAGCAGTAGCAGCCAGCAGCAGTAGTAGCAGTAGCAGAAGCAGTGGCAGTAGCAGCCAGCAGCAGCAGTAGCAGTCAACAGCAGCACCAGTAGCAGCCAGCCACAGCACAAGCAGTAGCAGTCAGCAGTAGCAGTAGCAGCCAGCAGCAGCAGTAGCAGCAGCAGCAGCAGCCAGCAGCAGCATTCTTCTTCTTCTCCTAATCCTCCAACCCCTCAGCCACCGCCGCCGCCGCAGCCGCAGCAGCAGCAGCAACAGCCGTAATGGCAGTCGCCGCCGCCGTAGCAGCAGCAGCAGCAGCAGCCAGTAGCAGCAGCCAGCATGGCAGCTAGCAGAGCAGCTGTAGGTGGATGAGGGGGAGGAGGAGGAGGAGGAAGAGAAGAAGAAGAGAGAGCAGACAACAGCAGCAACAGCAGTAGCAGCCAGCAGCAGCAGTAGCAGTAGCAGCAGCAGTAGCAGCCAGCAGCAGTAGTAGCAGTAGCAGAAGCAGTGGCAGTAGCAGTTAGCAGCAGCAGTAGCAGTCAACAGCAGCACCAGTAGCAGCCAGCCACAGCACAAGCAGTAGCAGTCAGCAGTAGCAGTAGCAGCCAGCAGCAGCAATAGCAGCAGCAGCAGCAGCCAGCAGCAGCAGTCTTCTTCTTCTTCTCCTAATCCTCCAACCCCTCAACCACCGAAGCCGCAGCAGCCGCCGCAGCAGCAGCAGCAGCCGTAATGGCAGCCGCCGCCACCGTCGCAGCAGCAGCAGCAGCAGCCAGCAGCAGCAGCCAGCATGGCAGCTAGCAGAGCAGCTGTAGGAGGATGAGGGGAAGGAGGAGGAGGAGGAGATGAAAAAGAGGAGAGAGCTGCCAGCAGCAGCAGTCGTAGTAGCAGCCAGCAGCAGCAGTAGCAGCTAGCAGTAACAGTAGCAGTAGCAGCCAGAAGCAGCAGTAGCAACCAGCAGCCAAAGTAGCAGCAGCAATAGCAGTAGCAGCAGCAGTAGCAGGTAGCAGCAGCAGTAGCAGTAGCAGCAGCAATAGCAGTAGCAGCAGCAGTAGCAGCCAGCAGCAGCAGTAGCAGTAGCAGCAGCAGTGGCAGTAGCAACCAGCAGCAGCAGTAGCAGTAGCAGCCAACAGCAGCACCAGTAGCAGCCAGCAGCAGCACAAGCAGTAGCAGTCAGCAGTAGCAGTAGCAGCCAGCAGCAGCAGCAGCAGCAGCAGTATCAGCAGTAGTCGCCGGCAGCAGCATTCTTCTTCTTCTCCTAATCCTACTCCCCCTCAGCCACCGACGCTGCTGCAGCTGCAGCAGCAGCAGCAGCAGCAGCCATAATGGCAGCCGCCTCCGCCGCCGCAGCAGCAGCAGCAGCAGCCAGCAGCAGCAGCCAGCATGGCAGCTAGCAGAGCAGCTGTAGGTGGATGAGGGGGGGAGGAGGAGGAGAAGAAGAAGAAGAGAGAGCAGCCAGCAGCAGCAGTAGCAGTAGTAGCCAGCAGCAGCAGTAGCAGCCAGCAGTAGCAGTAGCAGTAGCAGCCAGCAGTAGCAGCCAGCAGCAACAGTAGCAGCCAGCAGCAGCAGTTGCAGTAGCAGTAGCAGAAGCAGTGGCAGTGGCAGCCAGCAGCAGTAGTAGCAGAGGCATCCAGTAGCAGAAGCAGCAGCAGTAGCAGTAGCAGCCACCAGTAGCAGTAGCAGTAGCAGCAGCAGTGGCAGTAGCAGCCAGCAGCAGCAGTAGCAGACAACAGCAGCACCAGTAGCAGCCAGCCGCAGCACAAACAGTAGCAGTCAGCAGTAGCAGTAGCAGCCAGCAGCAGCAGTAGCAGTAGCAGTGGCAGTAGCATTAGCAGAAGCAGTAGCAGCCAGCAGCAGCAACAGCAGTAGCAGCAGCAGTAGCAGCAGTAGCAGTCAGCAGCAGCATTCTTCTTCTTCTCCTAATCCTCCAACCCCTCAGCCACCGCCGCCGTCGCAGCCGCAGCAGCAGCAGCCGTAATGGCAGCCGCCGCCGCCGTAGCAGCAGCAGCAGCAGCAGCCAGCAGCAGCAGCAGCCAGCATGGCAGCTAGCAGAGCAGCTGTAGGTGGATGAGGGGGAGGAGGAGGAGGAGGAGGAGGAGAAGAAGAAGAAGAGAGTGCAGCCAGCAGCAGCAGTCGCAGTAGCAGCCAGCAGCAGCAGTAGCAGCCAGCAGTAGCAGTAGCAGCCAGCAGCAGCAGTAGCAGCCAGCAGCAGCAGTAGCAGTAGCAGCATCAGTAGCAGCAGCAGTAACAGCAGCAGTAGCAGCCAGCAGCAGCAACAGCAGTAGCAGCAGCAGTAGCAGCACTAGCAGGCAGTAGCAGCATTCTTCTTCTTCTACTAATCCTCCTCCCCCTCAGCCACCGCCGCAGCCGCAGCCGCAGCAGCAGCAGCCGTAACGGCAGCCGCCGCCGCAGCAGCAGCAGCCAGCAGCAGCAGCCAGCATGGCAGCTAGCAGAGCAGTTGTAGATGGATGAGTGGGAGGAGGAGGAGGAGGAGGAGGAGGAGGAGGAGGAGGAGAAGGAGGAGGAGGAGGAGAGGAAGAAGAAGAGAGAGCAGCCAGCAGCAGCAGTAGCAGTAGCAGCCAGCAGCAGAAGCAGCAGCCAGCAGTAACAGTAGCAGCCAGCAGCAGCAGTAGCAGCCAGCAGCAGCAGTAGCAGTAGCAGCAGCAGTAGCAGCCAGCAGCAGCATTAGCAGTAGCAGCCAGCAGCAGTAGCAGCAGCCAACAGAAGCACCAGTAGCAGCCAGCAATAGCAGTAGCAGCCAGCAGCAGCAGTACTAGCAGCAGTAGAAGCCAGCAGCAGCAACAGCAGTAGCAGCAGCAGTAGCAGCAGTAGCAGCCAGCAGCAGCATTCTTCTTCTTCTCCTAATCTTCCTCCCCCTCAGCCACCGCCGCAGCCGCAGCAGCAGCAGCAGCCGTAATGGCAGCCGTCGCCGCAGCAGCAGCAGCAGCAGCCAGCTGTGCAGCTAGCAGAGCACCTGTAGGTGGATGAGGGGGAGGAGGAGGAGGAAAAGGAGGAAGAGAAGAAGAAGAAGAGAGAGCAGCCAGCAGCAGCATTAGCAGTAGCAGCCAGCAGCAGCAGTTGCAGCCAGCAGTAGCAGTAGCAGCCAGCAGCAGCAGTAGCAGTAGCAGCAGCAGTAGCAGCCAGAAGCAGCATTAGCAGTAGCAGCCAGCAGCAGTAGCAGCAGCCAGCAGAAGCACCAGTAGCAGCCAGCAATAGCAGTAGCAGCCAGCAGCAGCAGCAGCAGTAGCAGCAGCAGTAGCAGCCAGCAGCAGCAACAGTAGTAGCAGCAGCAGTTGCAGCTGTAGCAATAGCAGCCAGCTGCAGCATTCTTCTTCTTCTCCTAATCCTCCTCCCCCTCAGCCACCGTCGCCACCGCAGCCGCAGCAGCAGCAGCAGCAGCCGTAATGGCAGCCGCCGCCGCCGCAGCAGCAGCAGCAGCAGTAGCCAGCAGCAGCAGCCAGCAGGGCAGCTAGCAGAGCAGCTGTAGGTGGATGAGGGGGAGGAGGAAGAGAAGGAGGAGAAGGAGGAGGAGAAGAAGAAGAAGAGAGAGCAGCCAGCAGCAGCATTAGCAGTGTCAGCCAGCAGCAGCAGTAGCAGCCAGCAGTAGCAGTAGCATTAGCAGCAGCAGCCAGCAGCATCAGTAGCAGTAGCAGCAGCAGCCAGAAGGGCAGCTAGCAGAGCAGCTGTAGGTGGATGAATGGGAGAAGAAGGAGGAGGAGGAGAAGAAGAAGGGAGAGCAGCCAGCAGCAGCAGTAACAGTAGCGGCCAGCAGCAGCAGTAGCAGCCAGCAGTAGCAGTAGCAGCCAGCAGCAGCAGTAGTAGCCAGCAGCAGCAGGAGCAGCAGCAGTATCAGTAGCAGCCAGCAGCAGGATTAGCAATAGCAGCCAGCAGCAGTAGTAGCAGTAGCAGCCAGCAGCAGCACCAGTAGCAGCTAGATGTGGCAGTAGCAGCCAGCAGCAGCAGCAGCAGCAGTAGCAGTAGCAGTAGCAGCAGCAGTAGCAGCCAGCAGCAGCAACAGCAGTAGCAGCAGCAGTAGCAGCAGTAGCAACCAGCAGCAGCATTCTTCTTCTTCTCCTAATCCTCCTCCCCCTCATCCACCTAGAGCAGCAGTAGCAGCCAGGAGCAGTAGTAGCAGAGGCAGCCAGTAGCAAAAGCGTAGTAGACAACAGTATCAGTAGCAGTAGCAGCAGCAGTGGCAGTAGCAGCCAGCAGCAGCAGTAGCAGTAGCAGCCAACAGCAGCACCAGTAGCAGCCAGTAGCAGCACAAGCAGTAGCAGGCAGCAGTAGCAGTAGCAGCCAGCAGCAACAGCAGCAGCAGTAGCAGTAGCAGCAGCAGTAGCAGTAGCAGCAACAGTAACAGCCAGCAGCAGTAACAGCAGTAGCAGCAGCAGTAGCAGCAATAGCAGCCAGCAGCAGCATTCATCTACTTCTCCTAATCCTCCTCCCCCTCAGCCACCGTCGCCGCCGCAGCCGCAGCAGCAGCAGCCGTAACGGCAGCCGCCGCCGCAGCAGCAGCAGCATTCTTCTTCTTCTCCTAATCCTCCTCCCCCTCAGCCACCGCCGCCGCTGCAGCCGCAGCAGCATCAGCAGCAGCCATAACGGCAGCCACCGCCGCCGCAGCAGCAGCAGCAGCCAGCAGCAGCAGCCTGCATGGCAGCTAGCAGATCAGCTGTAGGTGGATGAGGGGGAGGAGGAGGAGGAGGAGGAGGAGGAGAAGAAGAAGAAGAGAGAGCAGCCAGCAGCAGCATTAGCAGTAGCAGCCAGCAGCAGCAGTAGCAGCCAGCAGTAGCAATAGCAGCCAGCAGCAGCAGTAGCAGTAGCAGCAGCAGTAGCAGCCAGCAACAGCAGTATCAGTAGCAGCAGCAGTGGCAGTAGCAGCCAGCAGCAGCAGCAGCAGCAGTAGCAGCAGCAGTAACAGCAGCAGTAGCAGCAGTAGCAGCCAGCAGCAGCATTCTTCTTCTTCTCCTAATCCTCCTCCAACTCAGTCACCGCCGCCGCCGCAGCCGCAGCAGCAGCAGCGGCCGTAACGGCAGCCGCAGCAGCAGCCAGCAGCAGCAGCCAGCATGGCAGCTAGCAGAGCAGCTGTAGGTGGATGAGGGGGAGGAGGAGGAGGAGGAGAAGAAGAAGAGAGAGCAGCCAGCAGCAGCAGTGGCAGTAGCAGCCAGCAGCAGCAGCAGCAGCCAGCAGTAGCAGTAGCAGCCAGCAGCAGCAGTAGCAGCCAGCAGCAGCAGTAGCAGTAGCAGCAGTAGTAGCAGCCAGCAGCAGCATTAACAGTAGCAGCCAGCAGTAGTAGTAGCAGACAGCAGCAGCACAAGTAGCAGCCAGCATTGGCAGTAGCAGCAAGTAGCAGCAGTAGCAGTAGCAGTAGCAGTAGCAGAATCAGTAGCAGCCAGCAGCAGCAACAGCAGCAGCAGCAGCAGTAGCAGCAGTAGCTGTAGCAGCCAGCAGCAGCATTCTTCTTCTTCTCCTAACCCTCCTCCCCCTCAGCCACCGTCGCCGCAACAGCAACAGCAGCAGCCGTAACGGCAGCCGCCGCCGCCGCAGCAGCAGCCAGCAGCAGCAGCCAGCAGGGCAGCTAGCAGAGCAGCTGTAGGTGGATGAGGGGGGGAGGAGGAGGAGGAGGAGGAGGAGGAGGAGGAGGAGAAGAAGAAGAGAGAGCAACCAGCAGCAGCATTAACAGTAGCAGCCAGCAGCAGCAGTAGCAGCCAGCAGTAGCAGTAGCAGCCAGCAGTAGCAGCCAGCAGCAGCAGTAGCTGTAGCAGCAGCAGCCAGAAGGGCAGCTAGCAGAGCAGCTGTAGGTGGGAGAGGGGGAGGAGAAGGAGGAGGAGGAGAGGAAGAAGAGAGAGCAGCTAGCAGCAGCAGTAGCAGCCAGCAGCAGCAGCAGCAGCCAGCAGTAGCAGTAGCAGCCAGCAGCAGCAGCAGCAGCCAGCAGCAGCAGTATCAGTAGCAGCCAGCAGCAGCATTAGCAGTAGCAGCCAGCAGCAGTAGTAGCAGTAGCAGCCAGCAGCAGCACCAGTAGCAGCCAGAAGTGGCAGTAGCAGACAGCAGCAGCAGCAGCAGTAGCAGTAGCAGTAGCAGAAGCAAGAACAGCCAGCAGCAGCAACAGCAGTAGCAGCAGCAGCAGTAGCAGCCAGCAACAGCATTCTTCTTCTTCTCCTAATCCTCTTCCCCCTAGACCACCGCCACAGCCGCAGAAGCAGCAGCCGTAACGGCAGCCGCCGCCGCAGCAACAGCAGCTGCAGCAGCAACAGCCAACAGCAGCAACCAGCAGAGCAGCTACCAGAGCAGCTGTAGGTGGATGAGGGGGAGGAGGAGGAGGAGGAGAAGAAGAAAAAGAGAGAGTACCAGCAGCAGCAGCAGCAGCCAGCAGCAGCAGTAGCAGCCAGCAGTTGCAGTAGCAGTAGCAGCCTGCAGCAGCATTAGCATCCAGCAGCAGCAGTTGCAGTAGCAGCAGCAGTAGCAGTAGCAGCCAGCAGCAGCACCAGTAGCAGCCTGCAGTAGCAGTCAGCAATAGCTTTAGCAACCAGCAGCAGCAGTAGCAGTAGCAGCTAACAGCAGCAGTAGCAGCCAGCAGCATCAGTAGCAGCCAGCAGCAACAGTAGCAGCAGCAGCAGTAGCAGTATCAGCAGCAGTAGCAACCAGCAGCAGCAACAGTAGCAGCCAGCAGCAGCAGTAGTAGCCAGCAGCAGCAGTAGCAGTAGCAGCCAGCAGTAGCATTCTTCTTCTTCTCTTAATCCTCTCCCCCCTCCGCCACCGCCGCCGCCACTGCTGCAGCAGCAGCAGAAGCAGCCGTAACGGCGGCCGCCGCCGCAGCAGCAGCCAGTAGAGCAGCTAGCAGAGCAGCTGTAGGTGGATGAGGAGGAGGAGGAGGAGAAGAAGAAGCAGTGATAGCAACCAGCAGCAGCAGTAGCAGTAGCAGCCAGCAGCAGCAGTATCAGCCAGCAACAGCAGTAGCAGTAGCAGCCAGCAGCAGCAGTAGCAGCCAGCGGCAGCAGTAGCAGTAGCAGTAGCAGCCAGTAGTAGCAGTAGCAGTGGAAGCAGCAGCAGCAGTAGCAGCTCGCAGTAGCAGAAGCAGCTGGCAGTAACAGAAGCAGCCAGCAGCAGTACTAGCAGCCAGCAGTAGCAGTAGCAGCCAACAGCAGTACTAGCAGCCAGCAGCAGTAGTAGCAGTAGCAGCAGCAGTAGCAGCCAGCAGCAGTAGCAGCCAGCAGCAGCAGTAGCAGCAGTAGCAGTAGCAGCCAGCAGTAGCATTCTACATCTTCTCCTAATCCTCCTCCCCCTCCGTCACCGCCGCCGCCACCGCCGCAGCAGCAGCAGCCGTAACGGCAGACACCGCCACAGCAGCAGCAGTAGCAGCATCAGCCAGCAGCATCAGCCAGCAGCAGCAGCTGTAGGCGGATGAGGTGGATGATGAGGAGGAGGAGGAGAAGAAGAAGAAGAGGTAGGAGTAGCAGCCAGCAGCAGCAGTAGCAGCCAGCAGCAGCATTAGCAGCCAGCAATAGCAGTAGCAGTAGCAGTAGCAGCCAGCAGCAGCAGTAGCAGTAGCAGCCAGCAGTAGCAGTAGCAGTAGCAGCCAGCAGCGGTAGTAGCAGCCAGCAGCAGCAGTAGCAGTAGCAGCCAACAGCAGCAGTAGCAGCCAGTAGCAGCAGTAGCAGCAGCAGCAGCAGCAGTAGCAGTAACAGCAGCAGCAGTAGCAGCCAGCAGCAACAGTAGCAGCAGTAGCAGCCAGCAGTAGCATTCTTCTTCTTCTCCTAATCTTCCTCCCCCTCCGTCACCGCCGCCGTAGCAGCAACAGCAGTAAGAGGTTACAAAATAGTGATGAAACAACAGCGTCCTTCCTCACTACTCCTAACAACTCAACAACAGGCACTAACTAGAACAAGATGCTTCCCAGCACAAATAACCAACCTGGTAAAGGGTTGCAAAACAGCGAAGAAGATATAGAGCCCATCTCCACTACTCCTAACAACACAGCAACTATCACTAACCAGGACAACCAAAGTACACCTTCCAGCACAAATGACCAACCCAGCAATAGGCTGCAAAACAATGAAGAAACCAGAAAAGACAAAATAGCAGCAGTCTCTAATCTAAACATTCCATCGAAGTCCTCTCCCCCACAGCCACAGTTACCCAATAATGCAAGTGCAAGGGTTACAGCTCAAATATATATTCGCATTCCTGGCAACCCCTTTGAGAGAGAGATACGTAATATATTGACAAATCAAGACATTCCCTCTGAAGAAGTCTTAATTAAGGAGCTTTCTCGCAAACTAAATTGGGTCTCCATCACAATAACGATATCGAAAGGATTTGAATATGTGCCTTACAAACTGAATCAGTGGCCTACAGGCACAATTGTCCAACCATTTCTCGGGGGCAAACATTGGACACAACCTGGGTATTCTACAAAATATCCAAAACTACAGTTATACCAAAATAAACAGCAAAGAGCTTATGAAACAATCTCCTATGCACGAGACTACAGAAAGAGACACAATACAAACCTTTCTTATCGCCGTCCACGCACAAGAGACTTCTCCTGGAGAGATGGCTCTTACAACCCTAGTCACTCACCTAGGCATACAAACTTTGGGAAGGCCCTAATGAAACATGGTAAGAATGTAACATTAGTACATGTGAACGCTCAGTCCCTCCTTGCTCATTTTGAGGAAATAATAATGCTAACAAAAGACTACAAACAACATAGACATCCTCTGTGTAAGTGAAACTTGGTTTCCTCCTACAACTGAAAATAAATATGTGAATATCCAAGAGTTTAAAATATTTCGCAATGACCATGGCCGAGGGGGCGGGGTCTGTATTTATGTTAGAAATTATCTTAGTACATCAGAAATAACCACAGGTTTAGAAAAAACTGAAGAGCTCGAAAATTTATGGATCACTGTGCAGTATCAGAAACTTCCATCTTTCATTGTAGGGTGTGTTTACCGTCACCCTAAAGCACCTTCCAGTTCATTCAATCATCTGCTAGAAATATTCAGAAATATCTGCGTGCGCCATAAACCCATATGCATACTTGGTGACTTCAATGATGACTTGCTCTCAGCAGATAACAAAATGAAAAAGGTGATCAACATTGTGAAGTTAACACAAATAGTGACAAAACCGACCCGCATAACCCCTAATTCTAGGACTCTCATAGATCTGATAATAACAAATAAAGTGAAAAGTATACCCTATTGGGACGTAGTTCCCTGCCCAATTGCAGACCACGAGCTGAACATTGCTATGCTAAACATAAACACACCCAAAAGCAAAAAAGACATTCCAGTGTCAAAAAAATTACTCCCCTGATATCTTTTGTGAAACATTAATCAACAACACAAATGCACTTAATAGAATTAAAAACACAGATAACGTCAATTTGCAGGTTGAGATTCTAACAAAAGTCTTTCGTGAATGCTTAGATAGTTGTGCACCCATTGTAACAAGAAAAATAACCCGCCCCTCAGCCCCCTGGCTAACTAATGACATTAAAGAGGCAATGCAAATCAGAAATCAAATACAAAATGAGCTAAAAATTAATAGATATGATATGACTCTCTGAGAACGTTATAAAACAGAAACGAAACGTGTCAGATCTCTCATCAATGTAAGTGAAAAAGACTTTTACAAAAAACAATTTAAAGACTCTAGACATGATACAGTAGCAACATGGAAAGTGATAAGAAGCATGATACCAAACGAAAAGACTACCTCAGAAAATTATGAAAATATTACAGAGTTGAAAGACAAAGCAGAAAACTTTAATAACTATTTTCCTAACGTTGGCAATAATACATATGAGAAAACACAAGAAATCATAAACTCAGTGAATATGAGTAATTGCTTAAAGGACAATTCTTCCAATGTAAACGCAAGATAGTACTTCAAGATAAATCCTATCGATTGTGCTACCCTAATTCTTACCATAAAGAGGCTAAGAAACTCTGGCTCTTATGGTCCAGATGGTATACCATTTCAATTCATCAAAGATGCTCTACCCATGATCGTATCTTATATTCTAACTATTATGAACATTTCCATTGTTAATAAAAAGTTTCCTGACTCTTGGAAAAAATCACATGTAATACCTCTGCATAAAAAAAGGGAAAGAGAAGATGTGACAAACTATCGTCCCATTTCCCTGCTACCCATTTTCTCTAAAATATTAGAAAAAATTGTTGCATGCCAATTTATGTCATATTTAGAGTCAAATAGACTATTATATATTAGCCAACATGGTTTCAGACCAAAACTCTCTACGGAAACTGCTCTGCTCAAAGCTACAAATTGTATCTATAATAATATAGATATGAAAAAAATATCTCTGCTTGTATTATTAGACTTATCAAAAGCCTTCGACAGTATAAACCATAAAATTCTTATACGTAAATGTACTAACCTAAATATTGATCCGAGCTGGTTTAGAGAGTATCTATCTAATCGCAAACAGTCTATACATCTTAAAAACATTATCTCTATGCCAAAAAATGTATCATCTGGTGTTCCACAGGGATCAGGACTTGGTCCAATCCTCTTCTCCATTTATGTAAATGATCTATCTTCTTTCATCTCTGACTGTCTAGTCGTACAATATGCAGATGACACTCAACTACTCCTTAGTGGTGATATTAATAATCTCCCAGAGCTAACCTTAAGAGCAGAAAACACTCTGTCAAAGATTAAAACCTATTTTCAAGAATTGGGCTGTTAATTAACGAAAGTAAAACACAATGCATATTTATTGGTTCAAGGTTCCACATAGCACAAATTCCAGAAAACACATCAATTAATTTTTGCGACAATATTATTACACCTAGCAAAACAGTAAAAAATCTAGGAATTCACTTTGATAACTATATGTTGTTTTATTGCCACATAGATAAAGTATGCAAAAAGGTTACAGGAACATTAATGTACTTATCACATATAAAAGATAATTTTGAGACCCACTCGAATAACTGTTGTTGAATCTCTAGCCCTAAGTCACATTAATTACTGCACAACTGTTTGGGGAGCTACCACTAAGACTCATATAAACAGAATACAGAAGCTTATTAATTTTGCAGCTCGAGTTGCCCTGGGAGGAATAAAAAAATATGACCACATCACACCAGCTCTCAATAAACTTGGGTGGCTGCGGGCAGAAAACAAGGTCGCTTATGCTATTTATGCTTTTGTATACAAAATTTTGGACCATCATTATCCTAGCTGGCTATTTGATTTAAAAACAGCCTGGGATATAAGGGGAACCAACACAAGACAAAGCAGTGAGCTCTTTATTCACAGAACAAACACAGAAGCAGGTTCAAAGAATATCACTATTAAAGGGCAAACACTCTGGAACAATATTCCAGAGCATCTTAAAAATGCATCCTCCTTCACAGCTTTCAAAGGCAAACTTTATAGTTTTCTTTTGGACAAATAGTTGCTGCTCACACTTAAACTAAACTTAATGATTTAATACAATTTCCCTTAACACTAACCTCTCTATATGTAAACTGATATCGACTTCTTTGTTCTCTAACTCAAGAACTAATTATTCTCATTGAAAGGAAAACAAATATGGAAATGATGCCGATAATAACGATACTGTATCTAGTGTTGTTATTATTACTATATTATTTACATTATTGTTAACATTTTTATTACATCATTACTATTTTCTATGAAAGCTAGATTTAATTTAACTGTATGTATTACCCTCTTATTTATTAGTTCAATTACATGTTTACTTATAAGTTACTTTTATTTTAAAAAGAATAACCTTTGTACAAAAATGGAAATAAATGTTTTATTTATTTGTTTGTTTGTTTGTAACGGCCGCCGCCGCCGCCGCAGTAGCAGCAGCCCGCAGCAGCAGCCAGCAGAGCAGCTAGCAGAGCAGCTGCAGGTGAATGAGGGGGAGGAGGAGAAGAGGAAGAAGAGATAGCAGCCAGCAGCAGCAGTAGCAGTAGCAGCCTACAGCAGCAGTAGCAGCAAGCAGCATCAGTAGCAGTAGCAGCCAGCAGAGCAGTAGCAGCCAGCAGCAGCAATAGCAGTAGCAGCAGCAGTAGTAGTAGCAGCCAGCAGCAACAATAGCAGTAGCTGCTAGCAGTAGCAGTAGCGGCCAGTAGCAGCAATAGCAGTAGCAGCCAGCAGTAGCAGTAGCAGCCAGCAGCAGCAGTAGCAGTGGCAACCAGCAGCAGCACTAGTAGCAACCAGCAGCAGCACCAGCAGTAGCAGCCAGCAGTACCAGTAGCAGCCAACAGTAGCAGTAGTAGCCAGCAGCAGCAGTTGCATCCAACAACAGCAGTTGCAGCCAACAGTAGCAGTAGCAGCGACAGTAGCAGTAGCAGCAGCAGTAGCAGCCAGCAGCAGTAGCAGCCAGCAGCAGTAGCAGCCAGCAGCAGCAGTAGCAACCAGCAGCAGTAGCAGCCAGCAGCAGCAGTAGCAGCAGCATCCAGCAGCAGCAGTAGCAGCATGCAGCAGCAGTAGCAGCCAGCAGCAGCAGTAGCTAGCAGCAGCAGTAGCAACCAGCAGCAGCAGCAGTAGCAGCCAGCAGTAGTAGCAGCCAGCAGCAGTAGCAGCCAGCTGCAGCAGTAGCAGCCAGCAGCAGCAGCAGTAGCAGCCAGCAGTAGCATTCTTTTTCTCCTCCTCCTCCTCCTCCCCCTCCGCCACCGTCGCCGCCGCCACCGCAGCAGCAGCAGCAGCAGCAGCCACGGATGCCGCCGATGCCGCCGCCGCCGCAGCAGCAGCAGCAGCAGCCAGCAGCAGCAGTCAACAGAGCAGCTAGCAGAGCAGCTGTAGGTGGATGGGGGGAGGAGAAGGAGGAGGAGGAGGAGGAGGAGAAGAAGCAGAGGTAGCAGCCAGCAGCAGCAGTAGCAGTAGCAGCCAGCAGCAGCAGTAGCAGTAGCAGCCAGTAGCAGCACCAGTAGCAGCTAGCAGTAGCAGTAGCAGCCCACAGCAGCAGCAACAGCCAACAGCAGCAGTAGCACTAGCTGAAACAGCCAGCAGCAGCAGTGGCAGTAGCAGCAGCAGTAGTAGTATCAGCAGCAGTAGCAGCAGCCAGCAGCAGTAGCAGCCAGCAGCAGCAGTAGCAGCCAGCAGCAGCAGTAGCAGCAGTAGCAATAGCAACCAGCAGCAGCATTCTTCTTCTTCTTCTCCTCCTCCTCCCCCTCCGCCACCGCTGCCGTCGCAGCAGAAGCAGCAGCAGCCGTAACGGCCGCTGCCGCCACAGCAGCAGCAGCAGCCAGCAGAGCAGCTAGCAGAGCAGCTGTAGGTGGAGGAGGGGGAGGAGGAGGAGGAGGAGGAGAAGAAGAAGAAGAAAAGGTAGCAGCCAGCAGCAGCAGTAGCAGTAGCAGCCAGTAATAGCAGTAGCACCCAGCAGCAGAAGTAGCAGCCAACAGCAGCAGTAGCAGCCAGCAGCAGTAGCAGTAGCAGCCAGCAGCAGCAGTAGCAGTAGCAGCCAGCAGCAGCAGTTGCAGCCAGCAGTAGCAGCCAGCAGCAGCAGTAGCAGCCAGCAGCAACAGCCAGCAATATATATGGGAAATGCGAGAGAAGAAGAAGAAGAAGAAGATATATATATATATATATATATATATATATATATATATATATATATATATATATATATATATATATATATATTGGATTGGATTCGGTTTTACGTCACGAATTCCCTTTTCTACTAAGGGCTAGGACGGTTGCCTTCTTACGAAGGACTTGTTAATTGTAATATATATATATATATATATATATATATATATATATATATATATATATATATATATATATATATATATATATATATACATATATATATATATATATATATATATATATATATATATATATATATATATATATTTATATATATATATATATATATATATATATATATATATATATATATATATATATATATATATATATATATATATATATATATATATATATATATATATATATATATATACATATGTATATACATATGTATATATATATATATATATATATATATATATATATATATATATATATATATATATATATATTAGTATACTATGTTTAGGGGTTCCTTGGAATATGAAAAATTATTATAAGGGTTCCTCCAAGGTGTAAAGGTTGGGAATCACTGTCTTAACGTTTGAAAATGAGGTCGTTCAAAAGTAGATTTTGAACACAATGGAAACCAAAAGTTCAATTAAAAAAAAAAAGACTGGGATAGTAGTGAAAGATTAATAACAGTTAATACATCAATAAATGGCGAGAACAATTATTGTAACTATGAAGGTGGGAATAAGATGTATGGAAATCTGTGGTCAGATGGGAGAAATTCAATTTTTTTTGAGAAATCCTTGTCATAAACACCTTATTTCACTCTTCAAGACCTCTTGCCAAGGACAGCGGTAGCTCAGTGGTAGAGTGCTGGGTTGGGAAGCGATGAACGCAGGTTCGAGTCCATTGCAAGAAGGGGGTTAGAAAGGGCATTCAACCTAAATAACCCCAGCTCAACCATGTCTGTGTCCACCCCAAATGATCGGGGTCTAATGCCACATAAAATAGTGTTTTGAGATCTCTTCAAAGGCATGAAAAAAAAAAAATTGCGCATGAAATGAAACAGTTGCTTATCGTAATAATAGACCAAGCAATAGGAAAGCTAGAAAAATTAAATAAAAAATAAATCATTCATCATTTGGACTTATAATGACGCCAAAATTCTTTTATATAATTAGAAATGCTAAACACTTTAGGTATTTATCATAGCAGTCAAGACTGAAAAGGAATATATATATATATATATATATATATATATATATATATATATATATATATATATATATATATATATATATATATATATATATATATATATATATGTGTGTGTGTGTGTGTGTGTGTGTGTGTGTGTGTGTGTGTGTGTGTGTCTGCGCGTTTTTTAATATGGTGTGAGTCTATATATATATATATATATATATATATATATATATATATATATATATATATATATATATATATGGTGATCGGTTTTACGTCACACACTCCCTTTTCTACTAAGTGCTAAGAGGGTGCCTTCTTGATAGGTACTTTATTTTTGGCATGTGTGATTGTTACCCTGAGTGTATGCCAGTACTAACCTCAGATCGTAGAGGGCTACTTATCCTGAAGCCTCAAAGTCGGGGAAGATACCACTTTACCACTGCGACCACACACAAACATAGATAGACACTCTCATATATATATATATATATATATATATATATATATATATATATATATATATATATATATATATATATATATATATAATCAATGAAAAGCATCTGAGAAAACTGCTAAATATATGCAGGTCTTGAAGAAAGACTATGTATCGAATATCCCAGTTGAAGAGTAACATTCCTCTCTTCAAGAAATGATTCTTTGACACAATTTTCTTGAAGACTTGGAGTTCGAGCTTTCGAAGGCTTCAAGCCTCTTTGTCAGGGAAGAGAAGAAGCAATGGTAAATGAAACCCTCTTGGAAAACACGATAGTTGGGAAGCTCCGCTTCCACGGGAGCAAAGAATATTTTTCCAAGAGTAAGTCTTCAACAACCAGAGCTTAGAATTAATTATTCCTCGGTGCCTGTCCGAGGAATCCGTAGGTATGAATGTAAGGAAGGAAATCTCTTGATATTTAGTATCAATGAATGGCATCGGAGAAAACTGCTAAATATATGCAGGTCTTTCTTCAAGACCTGCATATATTTAGCAGTAAAGTCAAAGAAATATACAAGACAGGAAGATAACCCATACAGAAACCCATATGGTCCCACCTTTGAAGAATTTGTAAAATATATATTGCAATTACAGTTCGATGACGAACACTGCATTCCTACACATATCTTTTGTCAACCGTGTTTCAGCCATTAGGACCTCATTCTGATGTAGGATTTCG
Organism: Halocaridina rubra; assembly: GCA_037179515.1. NCBI lineage: Eukaryota > Metazoa > Arthropoda > Malacostraca > Decapoda > Atyidae > Halocaridina > Halocaridina rubra. The sequence goes on along the minus strand of JAXCGZ010003787.1, from coordinate 205,932 downwards.
CATTACCTCCTAAATATATATATTATACTGTTGTTTTAAAAGTGACTGCATGGGTGTTTATGGATTTGTGTATGTGTTTTTCAATAATAAAGAAAGGGGAGGGTATTATGCAAGAACGAGGTCTTGAAGATACTGTTCCATTATTGATTTAACACATTTAATAGTGTAATCCATGAGGCTGCTGAATTAATTTAACCTTTAAATCGAGGGATTACAATCTTTTACCTAATATCCTCAGATGCTGTACACATCATCTTGGGGATGGAACTCTAGCGCTCTTCGGTGGAAGCTAAAAGCTACAACCACAGAGTACGGGAAAGTATTTTCCTCTCTTGTCTGACACTATCAGTTTCACTGATAACTTCCCATAGACCCTTATTTCAGCCTGTCCTCTTCTTATTCTTTATCATTCTCTTAATTCTGCCTTGTCCTTAACTTTCTACTTTTTCTTCGTCTCAAAGTTTTTCGTTGCCCTGGCCCAACGAGGGCAATTTTCTTGCCTGTACCAGTGTCAGATTCATAAAAAAGAAATCTAGAGTGATTTTATAATTGTTTGTTAGAGATAACGAAAAAGAATTCCAGGGATTTTTTCTTTATTTTCTTTTTTATGACTTACTGCATTAAGCTTTTTAAAAGTATTGAATATCTCATTATTGCGGATTTTATATAACAGGTCAGACGCAATTCTTCAATATCTCTATGAGTCTAGCGGCAGCTGACACAGGGCGATATAGGTTGTAAGATTAATATTAACTGCAAGCCTAGCTCAAAGAGACAATGTTTTACATATAATAACAAGCTCACGCTGCCTCAGTCTTTGTTCAATACCCGCGAAGAAAATTTTCTCTTAATATCGAACATAATATTTATTCTAGCTTTAGACGACTTATTTTAATGTAATTATTATTATATAAATGATAAGTCAATAGCATGCCTAATTTCCTTATGACTTTCATAGATTTTGATGATGAATGGTTGCTGTGTAATTGCTACGAAACACGTTTTCCCTAATGTATGTCTCTACGCTTTCCGTAACTTCTCCATCTATAAGTCACGTGTCACTAACCCTTAAATAAAGTGGTGTCAGTCGAGTCACTTGTATTACACATCAACATCCACCAACTTTTCAGCAATTAAGTTAGTTTCCGTATAATTAACCATTTTCTTTTGTGTCAACTAAAAGAAAAAAAAATATTCAGGGTAACTAAAATAGTGTAGATCACGATTTGAACGATTAGATGCAAATGATTACCGAAGTGAAGTTCTCCTGCACAAGGAAATATTGTGTTATTGTTCACTTTTGCAAATGTAATGGCATATTGAATTAGATTGTCCAATATTATTATATAGTCTGTGGTTTAGTGAGTAATATTGATATGTCAAAACAAACGACCTCGGGTCGACCCGGCTTTTATCCTGGCGGATAGGAAAGGTGGAAAAAGTATTTGAAAATACTGGCTGCGTTATATGCAGATTGTCATTTTCTGTAGTATCGTAGTTAGCATGACAGCCAGTCAGTCTCTCTCTCTCTCTCTCTCTTCGGAGTATGTGTAGATGGCAATAAAACACACGTTGGTATCCGAACACGAATTTTCTGTAAGACAACTGAGAAGCGATGGTACTCAGAGATATATGATGGAAAACATGTCATGCAATATATATATATATATATATATATATATATATATATATATATATATATATATATATATATATATATATATATATATATATATATATATATATAACAACTCTTTATCCTCCACCAAGATTATACTTATATACATATAATCTTAAAAAAAAAATATTGATGATACTTAACTCCGCAAATGTAGCAACACACACAACAATGTAATGTACATAATGTATGCAATTAACAGAGAAGAAAGAAAACAAAGTACAAAGCACTGTGAGAGTACTTTTCAAATAAACGAAACACTAAAATACAAGAATTACACACATTAGCCTTTGAGATGTTGTTGTAGATATCCATGGGAGGTGTGGACGGGCCATGGTGGGCCCGTAGGTGAGTTGATCTGGAGCTGGAGTATATTTGCAATAAATTAGAGAAAACTTAATTGTTCTTAACGGGGTAAGTAGTCTCCTATTTTTTTTTTTTTTTTTTTTTTTTTTTTTTTTTAGCAAGATGCCTTGATTTGAGGCAAGAGGAAAGTTTGGATAGGATAGTGGTGAAAAAGGGACAGCTGATGGCGCCGCATAAATGCTTTTAGCCCCTAGGGGACCACCAGGAAGGAAGGACAAAATTTATGAATATAAACAATTAAATTTAAGCGGATGAACAAAAACCGTTGGGGGTCTCCCAGTTTGTTGGTGAGAGGTGGGAGATGGATGCGAGTGCGAAGATAAACGAGCGACGCCTGGCTGACTTTTGCCCTCATGAACTGACAGGGGTGTGGTGGTGGGGGGCATAATCTCGACCTGTCACAAGTGTCTTCGGTTCTTAAGGGCAATCTGCCACTTCTGTCCAGCGTGAAAGTATATTGTCGATGGCAGTCTGCTACCATTATTATCCCCGTTCTGTCCCACAGCATTGAAGAGGGACCCTGTCTCCTGATGTGCAAGACCACAGGCAGGTCCTTTAGTTGGCATACGACTTGTTCCGGGTTGAGAAGAGACGTGAACACAGCAATGACTATTCGTAGTTCTCACTGCTTGATTATCACCATCAAGCTGCGGCTTGATGGTGATAATGTTTCTCGTACAGGTAACCAGGAAGTCATAGGCGTGCCAGGAAGCTTCCCTTATGCTGTTGTCATACAGTAGTGTTGTCCACACACTTGTATATGCAAGGGACGTCATGTATGGCATCGTTAAACAGCCAGGCATAGTCATCCGAGGAAGAGGGTGCAGTATAATGGTATCTCCAATAGGAGAAGATAAAAGTCGTCAATTCCCTGCTTTCTTGGTCTAACTCCACCTGCTGGAAGCCCTAGAAGGCATCTGGCACTGTCTTGAAGGAGCGACTCGGGACACCAGATACCATATCAAAGGGTGCAAGGGTGTGATAAGTCTCCCCCAAACATGAGATGTTAAAGTGTTGGTAATCCACATAGCACCTATGGTGGCCCTTCACCTCCACCTGCCAGTGTTTGGAGAGAGGCGGGGGTGTGGCAAGCATGGAGACAGGATCCAGATGCCATCCGTATGTGTCGAGGGGGTCCAATTATTACCAGAGGTGGTGACCTCATTGTGTAGAATATGGGTGACAAGAAGTGTCGCAGTAGCCACTCTTGAAGTAGTGCAACATTCTCCTCCAAAGGCAAGAAGGGCATGGTCGAAGGGTGTGGTGGGCAGGAAACATTCTCCACCATAAGTGGGGCTGGGGTAGTTATATGGTGTGGGGGGTCAGGGACTAGCCCTAAGCTCATGCAAGGCACTAGAAATAAGCATGAATATGGGGCAGATGCCACAAAATAAATCTCTTGGACCGATGACGCATCATCAGGGTAATGTGGCAAACTGCAGAGCATAAGCACCACATCCTTCACACCTTGGCAATGAATGAGTTATGTAGTGGGAAGATGCAATGAGTGAAGCACTGACATACCCACCACACACTTATGCACATGTATTGGCAGCAGCCATGGTAGGGAGAGCAACTCCCTCAATGGGTGGGACAAAAGACAGCAAGGAGAGGCTGGGGGAACACCGTAGATGCCATTAAAATAGCACTAGACAGTTCTGCAGAGGAAGTCTTCTGCTCCAGCAGCACTTAATATAGTGAACAACGTTTTGGTATGCATGGCAGGTAATGTTTGGCGAGGCAGGAAGTCTTATCAATGTGTGATTTCCTGCATATTCCACAATTCGAGTGTGACAGCAACAGCCAAGTTCTCACCAATGTCATCCATTGCTGCTGCAACCTGTACTAAGGGTGTACATTCTATTATAGAAGAAAACATTTTGCAGTGTCCTTTTTCAAAACAGGGTCACTTAAACCTATTAGTTTTCTTAATGGCATATAATCATAGAGGCTAAAGTTAGGACACTTGAAAGCACAAGCTAGTGGCACTACCTGTTAACATCCTCACAATAATGGACCCATTGGCTTGTAAAGAGCCTGGAAATCACTGAAAAACTCACTCCACAATACTGGCTGATTAGTAGCACAGAGCGTTAATGCCTCAATATTGCCCAAGGCAAGCTTGGGAGTAAAACGCACAAGGTAGTAATGATCCTTCTAATGCAATATTGTTGCAAGAGATTAGAAGCCTAAAAACTGATATAGAAGAAATAAAGTGTGTCAAGCAAGAGGTAGCAATACTTAGAGGGCGAGTTGATCAGGCATTTCGAATAATTCATAATCAGCCGAAGTTTCTTGAATCGTTTGATGCGAGAGAGACACAAGAAGTTATTATATCTGGGGTTGTAGAGGGCAGTGATAACTTGGGTGAAAATGATCAAGATAGAGTAAAGGCTGTGGTGGAGGCTACTGGCTACACAGAGAGATTCGACATGAATGATTGGAAACTGAAGAGGCTTGGACAACAAACGGCAAACAGGAAAAGACCTATCCTGGTAATAGTAGAGAATAATCAGATAAGCATGCAGGACCTCCGTTTAACTCAGTTTACGTATGGAAAGATGTCCACCCGGCTGTTAGAAGAGAAATTAGAAGATTGCGCAGGAGAGAAAAAGAGGAAAAGGAAAAACCAGAGAATCAAGGAACAAATGTTGTGTATGATGCTGAACAACGGGTACTTCTACGAGATGGACTAGTGATCGATAGATATGCCACCCAATTATGCTAGTTATCCTGCTTCCTGGTGCAATAGTAAACTAATTACTTTAAAGAGTGGCGACAGATTTGACTGCGGAAATTACCGTGGTATTAGTATCATGAATACTTTAGCTAAAGTTTATGATATACTTCTCATGGCTAGGTTAAATTTATGGTATTCAATCGATAAGTGTCAGGCTGGGGGTCAAGAAAACAGGGGCTGTATTGAACATATTGTATCTCTTCGCTTGTTGATCGATTATGCACTTTGGAAAAAGAAGAAATTATGTTTATTCGTAGATTTTAGTAAGGCTTACGACCGAGTGCTTCATGATAGGATGATTAAACATCTGAAGTCAATGGAATGTGGTAGAAAGATGCTTTTGGCATTATACGGAATATATTAATGTACAAAATATATTCTTAAGTCAGCAATAATATCATCTTCTACTGGGGTAAGGCTAGGGGCACCAACTAGCAATCTCTTATTTATCATGTACATTGATAAAATGATTAATATGGTTAAAGAAAGGATAGAAGATGGATACTTGGGAATGTTACACGCTTTATTGCTGATGGATGACACAGTCATCTTGGCGACGTCTCGGATTATGTGCTATAGGAAACTTGTGATCTCATCTGAATACTGCTCTGAATATGGAATGGTTATTAATGAAAAAAAGACTTAAGTTTTTTGTGGTAAATGGTAATGAAAAAGATGGGAACCTTTCATCATGGATACCTTAGTTATCCAGTATTGTCCTAGATATCTATATTTGGGGGGATGGTTTACAGACTTGGGAACTATGGAGTCAGTACTAGCACTTCATGTAACTTCAACTACTCCATCATTTAATAAGTTTGCTGTGTTTTGTGCTGCAAATACTACTATGCCTTTTCAGTATAAGATGAAAGTTTTCAATGCTGCCCTTACTGCTTCTCTGCTGTATAGTTCGGAGAGTTGGTTAACATCTAAAGTAAAATGCATAGAACAATTATATAATAAATTAGTCAAGTGTCTGTTGGGTGTAAGAAGCACCACTCCATCTTCCTTATGTTTGGTTGAAGTGGGAATAAACACCTGTCATAATGAATTCATTAAGAAAAGAAAAACATTTTTAAGGTCAAGATTTAATAACATAAATCACGATGAACCATTTCATTTGGTATTTGACCTGTGCAGGCGAAAGAATACATCAGGTTTTAGAATGCTGTCACGTTGTTTGGAAGGTGAAACGAATGGATTTACGATGGAGCAACTAAAACAGATGCGCTGTAAGCCAGACAGTGCTGGAAAGTTTAATTACTGATCTGAGCTTAATTCTGGTCTTGATGTGCATAAGATATACAAAAAGAGTGTATATATTCCTGATTATTCAAGAGTATCTTTTACCAGATTGAGATTAATGTCTCACAACTTAAAGATAGAAACAGGAAGGTGGAGTAGGTTACCCAGAGGCTAGAGTATGTAATTGTAATAATATTGTAGTACAAGATGAATGTCACGTTTTGCTGGAGTGCCCTTTATCACAACATATTCGTGAAGCTTATAATCAATTAGATTTTACTTCTTTGGATAATTTGCTGAATGAAGATTTTCATTTAGTAGATTAATGTAAATATGTTAATGAGGTTTTGAAATTATTTTCAGGATGTTGAATGTAATATTGAATAATGGTGTATGAGGTAACTCGTATTAAGTTAAATATATTGTAATGTTTTTCTTAATGGACAAATAAGTGGTGATATTGTTGGTATCTTCAAGTTTTTGATTATTTGTTTTTATTGTCTTTGTAATTAACCCAGCCTCTGGGTTGCTAGAAATAGCAGCCCAGTGCCGGTCCCAAGCCCGGAAAAATGGGGAGGGTTGGCGTCAGGAAAGGCATCCGGCTGTAAAACCCTTTTGCCAAAACCCATGGATAGCAGTCGAGAGTCTGATGCGACCCCATATGGAAATGGGAACGCAGCCTATCGGGCAGTGTCGCCAAGGGCAGAGCTGCAATAGGATGAAATGAACTTGTAAGATGCTATCCACAACAGTACCGGTCGCGGAACGTGTGCCGTTCCTGCTCCTGGCGGGCAGGCGGCGGGCAACCGAAATTTTCTCGGGGCCTAGCGTTCCCTATGCGACAATCCCAGCCACTGAGGGGGGTAAGCCAGCCTCCACTTGGTGCCGGTCCCAAGACCGGGTAAATGGGGAGGGTTGGCGGCAGGAAGGGCATCCGGCCATAAAACTTTTGCCAAAACCAAAATATGGCCAGTACAGATAACTCGAGCCCACATAAGTGGGAAAAAGAGAAAGATCTGTACTGGCCAGAAACATCGACCCCACATAAAAGTGGGAAAAAGATGTAGATGAAGAAGAAGAAGATTGTCTTTGTAATTCATAGTATTGTAAAAAAAAAAAAAGACAAATGTAATTCTTGTTTGTCAATAAACTACTACTACTATAAACACACTCTACCAAAGAAACAAGCTAGGTAAACACACTTTACAAGTACTTAACCAAGTTGAAATACGTATGTAAGATAAAAATAAACAAATACAGTATTAAAGCTATACGGGGTACAGATAAACAAAAGCAACACTATAAAACTCAACATGATTCGCACTGACTCTAGGAAACTTCAACTTTTTTTCGCAAGTCTTGGCATATTCAGCTTTTTCATTCTGCAACGCCTGAAATATAACAGTATTAAAGATATAACATAAAGAAAAACAAATTATACAAGTGTACTCACTCTGTATACAGTGGGCAATAGGCATACTGGGACATGCGGTGAGGAGGTGACTTAAACAGTAGGTGAGGGAGAAGAGGAGGAGGAGGAAGGGGGAGAGCTAACCCCTGGTTGTGGTTGGGGTTCATGCTACTTAGATGTGCTGGGTTGAGGGTCATCAGAATCACTTGTTTTGAATGAAGAGTAGGCATGAAGAGCTGCCAGCAGTGCAACCCTCCTCTTTTCTTGCAAAAGTTCATGGTAGCAGCCAACATCTTGCATGACCCTTCGGTACGTGAAGCCTGCACACTCTACATTAGGATCTTTCTTATCCAAAACATCCAAGCCATTCTCCTGATAGTGGAAAAATTGAGTCAAGTCCTTCACACTGAGTTTTCATTGGGATCCTATGAAGTGCAGCTTCTGCCTCCTTTTCCTCCTCCTCCTTACGTTGTTGCTGAGCTTCTGTATTGTTGAAATCCTCGGCAGTCAATTCCTCTACGTGGGAAGCAAGCAGGGCATCCACATCAGATAATCCCATACGTTGTGAGAGCTGAACACAAATTTTCTTTGAAAGCCGATCACAGAGACCAATATCAGTATAAGTATGCAAGCTGCAAGTAAAGCTCCTTCCATGCCCCATTTAAACACAATTGTGTAACTTCAGCCCAAGCATCCTTCACAAACCAAATGGCGTACTTGATATCAATCTCTTTCCAGTAATCCTTAACCGGATTTTTCTTAACCTCTATAACCGAGAGATCAGGGGCATCAGCAGATTTTTCAAGGTCGGCCATGGGGATGTCAGTCTTCCTGCTAAGATCTTTAAATGAATTCCTAAGGTAATGCGAATTCAACATTTGCATTACCCCCTGGTCCATTGATTGAAGTAGTGAAGTTGTATTTGGCAGCAGAAACACAACGTTTATATTCGGGTTCAAATCGGCAATTGACAGAGGATGGGCTGGTGCATTATCCAAAATGAGAAGAATTTTGAAGGGTATATCCTGACTCCTGCAATAAAATTTTAACTCATTTGGGAGATACATCAAGAAATAATCTTTAAAAATACTCCCAGTCATCCATCCTTTCTCATTTGCATACCAATGCACCGGAAGTAACTGTTTATAATAACCCTTCAGTGCACGAGCCTTTTCCAAGTGATAAATCAGTACAGGTTTCAGCTTCAGGTCACCCTTTGCATTAACACCAAGCATCAGAGTAAAGCAATCTTTTGCTGCCTTACATCCTGAAGCACGTTTTTCTTCAATGGAGATATACTTCCTATCTGGAATTCGCTTCCAGTATAAAGCAGTTAAGTCTATATTAATAATCTGCTTAGCCGTATATCCCCCTTCGTCTATGAAGGCCTTCAATTCGTTAGGAAATTGCTTTGCCGCCTCCAAATCAGCTGTACTACGTTTTTTCTCGCGTACTTCAAATTAATTTATTATTATTTTGTATAAGCGTTATTCAAAATTCGCGTATAAGGAGAGGCGACTGTAATAACTAAATAAAAATGTACCACTTTTCTGAAGTACTAAAAAAAGAAGTAAATTTCTAAGAACAATATATTTTGCAAGATATTATCACTAAATAAAGGTATTCAGCAAGCTATTTAATTTAGGTACAAGGATATCAGAACTGGCTAGTAGCCATATTACCAACATTTGTGATACAAATCTCCAATAGGGAACTGCAACCTGTTTGTCTATTCCCATTTGAATGGGGATTAATGTTCCGGTTTTACGTCATGGACTCCCTTTTCTAACAAGGGCTAGGACGGTTGCCTTCTTACGAAGGACTAGTTTTGGCAGATGTAATCGTTACAATGAGTGCATGCCCTTGCTAACCTCAGACCGTGACGGGGCGCGAACTCTCGACCTGACATCTCAGGTCGAGGTGACATAAAATGGCAAACAAAAGTATTTTGAATTAGAGATGAATAAGACCTAACAGACAATATTGGGAACCATTTGGGGATGCTAAATAATGATGTACCCTTTTGGGGACTGTGGTGGTTCAGTGGTTAAAACACTCCACTCATGAATGACAGGCCAGTGATAGATTCACCATGGGGTATTAGGAAGGGCATCCATCCTTGATGCCCCAGATCCAACCTGTTGGTATCCACCACCCTAAACGTGATTAATAGTAACACATATAATGTCAAACAACAAAACAAGTTAATAATACACCTTTAAAACAAGCTGATGTTCAAAAACTAAGACAAATCATTAGTTTATTTATCTGACGAGAAAATAATTAACAAGAACTTTTTTCATGTTATGTTAGTACCACATTAAATGCTGGAATATCTCCGTTACACAAGAAATGCCCTAAAATGGTAGGAATTAAAATAATTTAATGATAATATATGTCAGTTCTCTATACTTATTATTTCATAACCAAAGCAAAGAATAAAATGTCACCAATTTTTCTCCAAAAACTGTAGCTCATTTTCACGAGATTACCTGGTCATACTGATTTTATTTGTGCATGCCAGGACTGCATACTTTACACTAATTGTAAGTCATATGCAAACAACACATACTTTACTACACCAACAACTTATAAGATCTAGATATGATTACTTCTACGATTAGATATGAAATATAATGTGTATCACTACTCATTCTGCATGCATAATGCAACTGCAATGTGGACCGCAGTAGCAAAGTGGTTAGACTACTTGACTCGGAATGCGACAAACCTGTGCTTGGGCCCACCACAGGGCATTAGGAAGGGCAACCAGCCTTAACTCCCCAGCTCCAATCTGTCAGTGTCCACCCACATAATGGGGATTAATTGACAAATAAAACGACTAATATAATATTCAATAATATGCAGTAACTGAATGACTTTAACCTCCACTGTGTACATTTCTGTGAACAATTACTTATAAAGATAATACTGTACATTACTGTCTACCTAGCCTCAGAGTACAAATGTTTCTTTTTTGCAAGCAATATAAAAATACTGAAGACAGCCTTCATCTAGCTCACTTCTTGAGACTGTTCTGCCTGCAGAAGATTCTCTGCTTGGTGTCGATATGGATGGGTGAAGTAACTGCTTAAAAGATAATAACTGAAGACGAGAGCCAAAAATATCAATAAACTACTGAAGATAAGGTTCCACAGTCCCAATATGTAGAACAGGAGCGAAAATGCTACTTCATAGCCAATAACCTGTAATATTTAAAGAAACTACAGAAATCCACAAAAATGTTAGTTCATATCCAATTTGCCCCAAACGTAAATAAAATACAGCACAGAAATCCATGAAAATGCTACTTCACAGCGATGTGCCTGTAAGCATAAATAAAGTTAAAAATCAAAGCTAGTTTACAAATCTTACACCTCATGTCTCCCGATTTTATTAAATTTTAAGTCTTTTGGTGAATATCTTTATTAACATTAATAATCCAATTACTAAAAGTTATATTGCATGATTCTGTTAAAATGCTAAAATCACCCACTTTTTCCATTAAATTTACTAGCATTCTGTTTTTGAGTGAGTGAGTGTAAAAAAAAAAAAAAAAAAATTTTTATATATATATATATATATATATATATATATATATATATATATATATATATATATATATATATATATATATATATATATATATAAAATAAATAAATATATAAAAATATGCATATACACTTATTTCTAATCATAAAAGATAGCAGAGTAGTCTAAAGAACTCAAGCTTCTTATGTCATTTTTTAATGACTATATCATAAAAGCAAAAAAAGTCTTTCTAAAGTTCATTTGGTCACCAAATTGTGAGCTCACTTTGGCATAATATCAATCAAAGGCAAGAAATGTTTTGCTTAAAAATTATTTCTTTAAAATTTAAACAAGAATAAGTGTCCGTTGCAGGCACATGGATGAATAATGAAAATGACAAACCCAATTGTCCCCAGCACTTTAGGGGATCGTAGTAACACTAACCACTCGACTCGGGAAGTGACAAACCCATGTTCGAACCCAATGCGGGGCTTTAATAGGGGCATTTGGCATATATAAGGGCATCCAGCCTTAATTTCACAGCTCCACCTCTCTGTGTCCACCACTATTTCAAAAGGGGATTCAGAGATACATAAAAAGGCAATTAAAAACAGCATAGTATTAAAAACTGTGATGCTTCTGTAAATGATAAATAATGAAAACACTAGTAACCTGAGGCCTGGTTCTGGAAAGTGACAAATGGCAAAGGTCTGATATTATTCACTAAATACAGTATGCACAAGAGTGACTCAACATTTATGTTCTGGAAAGTAACAAATGGCAAAGGTCTGATATTATTCACTAAATACAGTATGCACAAGAGAGACTCAACATTTATGAACCTAAGTAATGAAGTGGAGCATAATATTTACCTTAATTTCCCAGTTCCAACCTATCTGTGTCCACCCCTAGTCAAATGGGGAAGATTGTGAAATATAAAATGGTAAATTATGATTACTTTATATTTTCATCTAAGGGTTCTGGATACATGATAGAATACAATGGAAGTAACTTACATGTTTACTGGCTTGAAATCTAAGTGAGAGCCTAGGAGGAAGATCTTTGTGCATTCTGGAATGAGGAGATCCCCAGCTACTCTTATGATATTCATACACTCTCTCTGGTGCTTTCAAAATCAGTCTCACCATCCAGCCAACTAAATCACCTCTGGAATATAGTGCTGCCATCTTTTGCCCATACTGTAACACAAAGAGTAAAAGTTAGAAGGCATTACATAAAATTGTCAGAAATATCCACATCAGAACCAACTTAAGGAGCAAAAAAATACTTGCCCACTTACCCTGCGGTTGACCCAAGGAGCTAAAAGGAGTGATCAGAATATTAACATCAGGTGAATGTGTGCTTTGACTCGATAACCTCCTTACGAGGGGGCTTTCAGCCATTAAATAAGAATGTATGTAGACTAGATGAAAGGATAATGTGCATAACTTGGCTAAGTACTAAGTTCTTTTTGAATAATGAGTGAAGTTGCTAGGGTTATTCTAAAAATCAATCAAATTATCAAGTATTCATTGTCTTTTAGCTCTTGCTGACTATATTTCATTGTACTTGCACCACACAAATCACATCAGTATTACATACAATATAAACAGCCTCAATTCCCAAACTTCAAAATCTTTGTGTCTGCTCCCATAATGGGGATTAATAGTGACACATAAACATTAAAACAAGACATCACAAACAGTATACATCATCAGCCTAAGATATATACACAAACTTTACATACTGCATTTGTAACCTGTATATCATTCAGCTGCGTGAAGCATCCAATAGACAATTTAAAAGTAGCAGCCCAGAGTCAAGTCTTAGAACAATGTCTTTCAAACAGGATAAACAAATTCCCTTAGAGGCAAAGTAATCACTAACTACAGTCACAATAATCATTAAACACACCCAGAAAAGTGCAATGCCTTAACTATCACTTTTAACAGAAAAGAAGCTCTTACAGTCAACTGCGTGAAGCATCCACCTGACAATTTAAAAGTAGCAGCCCCAGTCAAGTCTTAGAACAATGTTTTTCAAACAGGATAAACAAATTCCCCTACGGACAAAGTAATCACTAAATACAGTCACAATTATCATTAAACAAACCCAGAAAAGTGCAATGCCTTAACTATAACTTTTAACACAAAAGCAGTTTAAAAGCTGAGTCTCACTAGTTCGGTGTAGATACCAGCAAGCACGAGATGTGCATATTCTAATTTTTAGTTGTCACATTAAAAGCTGTAATTAACTCTTTGAGGATTGTCCCATGGTATTATTATTATCTTCATTTTCTCTTTGTTGTTACCTATGCTGCCTTAATACCCCAGATTCAACCCATTTGTATCCACCCCATTTAAATGGGGACTAATTGTGACACATAACATGGTAACTGGAAATAATTATGTCCACCTTCATTCACCTATACCCATTTGTCAAAAGTATAAAAGTTATTTGGCGTGGTACTGCAATATAAGATAAAATATTCATTGGTTTTGCAATTATTCATACTCTTATATTCATATCAGGTTAATCGGTTATGCAAAATATGGGGTATTACGGATCATGGCAACTGAAATACATATTATATATATACTGTACACTCATACATATGCAATAGCAGCCATCACCTTTGTAAGGGGGTGGTTGAGTCAAGGCACATATTTACCAGAAGCCAAACTGACTCAATCACTCCTCGTAGCTTCTTGGGGATAAAGGAATGCCACAAATACCCCCCAATACCCTGATTAGTTCACTCACAGGGTAAGTGGGCTAAGTTCTTCTGTCATGAGGCCCAACAACCGCAGCTATCTTACCACCAGTGCTTCAAAAAGCGAGTTTTATACTTATCAATTTCACAACTGTTATCATGTTTTACACTGTGGAGACCACAAAAATAAAAAAATATAAAGAGGCAAAATATGAAAGACTGACAAATAAGTTAGGTAATAATAACTCATGCTCTAGAAACAAAACAAAGTAAGCAACATCTAAAAAAATATAAAGCGGCAAAATTTTAAAAACTTAAAAATAAAATAGGTAATAATATGGTATACCTTAAAATCATAGCAAAATAAGTTACATTACCTTTGTGTTGAGGAGAAGCACTAAAGCATACAGCCAACGAACAAGAAACGCTATTTCGTATGTACAAATGGGCTTTAAATCGGGATCTCCCTCATACTTCAAATCTAACCTACGGAAACCTGTCAGCAGCTGATAACGACCTGAAAAAAAAAATTATACCAGTAATAATCATCATCATTCAAAACAATACTGTACTAATAGTGATTCATTATATAAAATTACAGGATTAGATATCATAATTATTAATGCACTAGTGTACTCAATATCTTTCATTCTGAATTGTTAACAATTTAACTTCATATATTACTCAACTATTAAAAGTACACTACACTTATTAAAGGTTTCTATTTCTTAGACTCTCACTTACTAATATCCTAAAGAAATGATCAAACTCTAATACTTAAATCCTTGGCAATGGGAGAGAAAGGAATCCACACACATATACCTTAATGCCCAATTAATGACACACTGGGAGATAAAGAGGTGATATCACCATCTCCCACCACAAGGGAATAACGATTAAAATGCTAAGTAAAATAAGAAAGAGAAAATGAACTATGGGACACTGATGCTGCTCAGTTCCTCACTTGGAATGAACCTACCCAATCCCAAACAATCAAAATAGATGCTAAAATTATCTTCACTCACCATAATTTGTCAGACGAGGACCACTGGGAGTTTGCATATGCTGAGGGGAGGCTGGATCCTCAATAGGGCTTAAAAAGGAAGAACTGGTATGGGAAAAATCGTCCTCTCTACTCTTTGTTTTGATGATAGTCTGTCCATATTCGAGGGGAACCATGATCTGTTTAGCAGACACAAAATATATGAATAAAAATAATACGAAATACAGGTTGCAGCATAGCAGAGTGAATTAAGAACATGAAAATTAAATGACTGAGAGGGAAATAATTAATTCCTTAGCTCCAACCTATCTGTGTCCATTCCCATTTGAATAGGAATTAATGGTGACACAAATACAGAAAAACAAATTTTATGTTATGATTAGACAGCTCAGTTCGTCCCTGGCACCCTTGGTGTTAGGACACGCTAAAACACCGTCCTTTTTGTTGGGGAAAGGACAGAAAGAAGGGGGGAGTGACAATTATATTGTATACAAACATAGTTTTATATATATATATATATATATATATAAATCTATATATATAAATAATAAAAAGAAAATAAATAAATAAATACCGAGTAAAATAACGTTTTTGAAAAATATACTTTAAAGAAAGAAAATTCCGACTCAATTTACTGTATTTCTGACCGTTACGGCTGTGGTAAAGAACATACCCCATAGTGAGTGCGAGAGGGAATCTCATACCTCCCTACCAGTGCATCATTGTGTGTGTTAAAATACTTACACACACACACACACCAGTCTGATAGGCTCAGCGCAAGAGAGGCATATACTTGAAAACGACACCAAGCTCTGAATTTGACCACCCCTCCTTACACCCCCATCACCAAATACTCTCCTTATGGCTACCCCCCCACCTGAAAGGGGAACACGTTCCTCAACGAAGGTACTGGCCAAAGACAGAGGTATCAAACCTAGGTCTGTGTTCCCAAGGAAGGATTTTCACCTTCTAAGCTTTCCAGAAGGTATATCTCTCGCGGAAAAATTTCAATGGAGGAATAAATTCCTTCCCATTCACCATCATTCGCTGAGCATTCCCAACCAAAGCAAATGGTGGTTTAATCATCTATATGTCATGAGGAAAAACAAGCATCTTATTGAAGAATTGCAAAGGGGTGTGCATGGGGGGCTCCAATTCGTGTCAAAGGATAAGCCACCTCTTAGAACCTTTTTCATTAAAGGGTTTCCTACTTATTGGAATAAAGAACAACTACACTCCCTCTTAGAAAATGAAGATGGAAAATACATCGAAAGCCTACAACGCTTAAAGTATGATGGAAAAGAATCTTCGACTCTAAAGATGATGTGGAAATCAATTGAAGTCAATCCTCCAGACGAAATTGTCCTTCTTCCAGGGATTAAAGATCCCCCTATCCTCAAAGTGCAAGAAAAATCTTCAACCAACATCCAGCGCTCCCTCTATTGCCAGAAGGGGCACACTTATCAAAAATGTTCAGCAGAGACTGCTGGGCCCATCACAACAACTCCTCGGTCCCGGACTTGCTCACGATGTGGCACAGTCACTGAAAATATGTGGGAGCATAACTGTTCCCAGCAGAATGAAGATAGTATCACCTCGGAGAGCCAAGATACAGGATCTGCCGAGGGTGAATCATTACTGACAACTACAGATGAAGCAGTTCAGGTACAAATTGTAGCAGTGAAGGAACAAATCACTGCAGTGAATGAACAAATTGTAACAGTGAATGAACAAATTATCAGAGATAACGACCGAGAACTACAGTGCAAAAATAACTCCTATGAAAAGATGCTCAAAAACTTAAAAGAGCAAGTAGCTACATTAATGATTCAGCTCGAAAACATGACAAATGAATCATTTAAGGTTTGTCCTATATCATCTCAAAATGATAATGGCAGTGACAAGGAAATAGCTCAAAGAACCCGAATAACACGAGCTGCTAAAGTCAAAGGTAAAGCCCTCATACTTGAACAGGTAAAATTCCTTAACACTGCAGATAATTAGATGCAGATATCACTCTCCCAACTTTCTATTCTTTAATTTTTTTTTTCTTTCTTTCTAATTAATCACACCCTTCTTACTACAATGAACCTGTCTCTTATCTCTATGTCATACCTTTTCTTCATAAATAGATATGTGTGTGTGTGTGCATGTGCATGCATATATAAGGAGATTCTCATGTATGTAGGTATGTGGGTGTATGTGTATATGTATATGTATATACGTGTGTCTATCACTATTCCTATAGCTGTTGGTGTGAATACTGTTGTGACACTAGTGATTGTTATTATAATCATTAACTTCATGATTATTACTATAATTAGGTATTTTCATGTGTGCATGTGTGTGTGTGCATGTGTCTGCATATATATATGCAGGTATGTGCACATATATATGTGTATGCTTGTATGTGTGAATCATCATTCTCATAACAGTTACCATAACTGCTGTTGTGACACTGGTGATTGTTACTGTACTCATTACTTTTGTGATTATTACTGTAATTCTTGTTATCAAGGCCCTAATTATGCGTTCTGATCTTTTCATGCATTACAAAATCTTAACTTTCAATATTCATTCTTTGAAGAAAAGATTTGTGGATATTTTGCACTATGTTAAAAAAGAGAAACCAACATTTGTATGTCTGCATGAAAGTTTGCACTCTCATCAGTTGTGCAACATAAGAGGCTATTCCAAATATTCGCTTGATAGTAAGCAAGGCCTCACCACTTATATTAGTAACTGCATTCCCCATCAGTTAATCGAAACCAGCACTAATCCAAGTAATGATGGTGAGGATAACAAGAATGTCACATATATGCTTTTCAAAATAAATGTCAAAACCAATCCTTTTTATGTTTGTAATACATATATTGGAACTGATGCCTTTAATGAAGCAAAATTACCACATCCCCTTATGTATGAGAACATTATATTAGATGGAGATTTTAATGCAAGGCACAAAGAATTTGCAGAAACATCTGATAACATCTGTAATTACAATGGCAGACGGCTCTATGAGTTTATTAGTGATAACAATTTTACCTTACTAGGACCACGTTTGCGTACCCACCTTAGAGGTGGTAGACTAGACTACATATTTTATCATGGTTTAGAATATGGGAAAGACTTTACTTGCAGAAGAATAGACGATCTATTGTCTGACCATTTTGCACTTGAGAGCACATTCCTACTCGATTCCGGCATTTGTCAAGCACATAAACGAAAGCAGATAAATATTCCTATTGAATTTGTTGCCCCTTTTCGCTCTTTTATGGCTTCTATATTTGAAAATATAGATATTCAGACCATTACAGGCCAAGAAATCTATGATCTCTTAATAGAACGGATATATTTATTCCATAGAACTTACATACACAAGCCTAAACACAAGGCAATCAAGAAGAAAAACAATTGGACAGAAGATAACAAGCTAAACACATTTAAAAAACAGGTAGACAGTGCAGTTGATATGTATAAAAGGGACAACAATGCAACCACTCTTGAAAATCTGCTACTTACTCTACGAGAGTACCGTGAGCTTAAAAGTGATGTCCGAATTAAGCACTTTCAAAACTTCCTACAGTCTATCAATGCTCATACGAGTAGTTCTAAAATCTGGCAGTCAATTAATGCTCTGGTTGGCAAAAACATCAGTGTGTCACAAACAAATGATTCCCAAACTCTTGCTGAAGAACTTCTCTTACAATACTCTAAGACATCTTCCTTTGAAAACCTTCCTTGCGATATTCAACAACGATTAAGAAATCTTGACTTTGAAAGAATGATGAACATAGAATTATCCTGTGCAAGAACAATGGAAGAGGACAGATTCATTGACTACATAACCAAAAATGAGTTGGACTTTGCTCTCTCCCATGGGAAGAGCACCTCTCCAGGTGAGGATGGCATTACGTACCAAGTAATCCGAGATCTTAATGATGATATTTGTAATGGTATTAATCCAATTCAGTTTTTATTCAGCACTATTTATAATGAGGGCACACTTCCAGAACAATGGAAAAAAAGCATTATTATTCCAATTCCAAAAAAAGAAAGTACAAAATTAAGACCTATCTCTCTGACATCCTGCTTCTGCAAAGCCTTTGAGAGAGTCATTCTTAACAGACTTGATTTCACACTCGAGGGAAAATTATCAAATAATTTGTATGGATTTATGAAAGGAAAAAGTACCAAAGACTGTTTTGTAGAATTTATGAATGTTGAGCACTGCTCTGAAGTCACTGTTTTTCTAGATTTGCAAAATGCCTTTGATATTGCAAATAGAACCGTTATTTTGGATCATTTAGCAACTTTAGGGGTCAAAGGTAAACTACTGCAACTAATTAGATGCTACCTAAGTAGTCGAACCTCTAAAGTGTACTATAAAGGATATCTTACTTCCAGCGAAAAGGAATTTACACTGGGAACTCCTCAGGGAGGAGTTCTGTCTCCCCTTCTCTTTAACATCTTAATGGATAAGCTTCTCAAGTCTCTCAGACTACCAAATGATGAATGCACCATCATATGTTATGCAGACGACATATGTATAAGGGCACCTTCTGCCAATGATATGCAAATAATACTTAATGACTTTTCTCAAGTATCAAAAGACATTGGTCTTGTCATTTCAACTCCAAAAACAAAGTACTTTTCCAGTATCTCGCAAGAGCCTCACCTTGTATTAAGCAATCAAATGGTTAAGGTGTGCGAAAATCACAAATATTTGGGAATACCAGTTCCTTCTCCCCCTCACACAGAGTATGTCAAAGATTTGTGTGAAAGACTGCAACAGAGACTCAGACCGTTAAAGCTTCTTGCCAATAGGGTATCTGGTGTTGGAATTAACATATGCCGAACTTTCTATCTCGCATATGTCAGGTCATTAGTCGACTATCACACCCTGCAGCTCTGTACTATGACTACCTCTATCTTAAGACCCCTAGAAAAAATTCAGAACAAAGCTATGAGGATTATTCTTGGCTGCCCTATGAGCACCAGAATTATAAATATGCAACATGAATTAAACCTCCCACCTTTGATAGAACATATCAAACAGTCAGCTGTGATATTTGGAGTTAAACTAGCGAAATCAGCTCAGCCTCATCCATGTAATGCTGGTCATTTGCAAGGGCCGCAGTCAGCGCCAACAATCATTAAATCACTAATAAAAAGTAACATACAGTATGAAAGACAAATTCACCCCAGACAAAAAAACATAATGTAACACTTTTTACTGAGAGTGGTTCTGAACGATTAATAAATCCTTGCAAGAGGATTGGGCCAGAAATTCTCTTTCCAATATTATCATCTGGTCCGAATGTTGCTCCAATTATTAAAAAACATCAATGGTTAGATGAAATTGAAGCCTTTATTGAAACTAGTTTCCCAACTAACAATGAAACACTCTGCATTTACACTGATGGGTCTCACACAAGCAGTGCAGGAGGGTCTGGGTGCAGCATTGTAGTTTATGAAAATTTTGAAGGGCAGCAAATATTTGACAAAGCACTGAGTATGCCAAAATGGTCATCAATCACCGAATGTGAAATTGTTGGTCTAAAACTTGCTATTGAACATGTTCTCAGTGCTAGGAGAAATGCTATCATATTCTGTGACTCGCAGAGTGCGCTTCTGTCACTGAGATCATTAAAAAGCTCCTACAAAACTCACATGGCTGAAATTCAAGAGGCTCTTATTGATTGCGCAAAACTTAAACTCCAAGTTAAGTTTTCATGGGTACCCTCCCATGTTGGGATAGTAGGTAATGAAAAGGCTGACAGGCTGGCAAAAATGGCAACTGAGAGTTCAGTGTCTGAATCTATAACCACACTGACTCAGTTTAAAACAATGTTGTATAATGAGATTATGGAAGAGCAAGAACTTTCTACACTCACACAACATGTAAGCAGCTGTTCGATCCAACATTATGAAAACTTCAGAAGGCTGAGACACAAATACAGCATGGGTAAAATGCTTACAGGTGACTGTGATAGAGTTGCTGCCCGTATAAGACTTGGTTATAGAAATATATGGGAGGTGAATTGCGAGAAAACTGGTAGAAAGCACCCAGAACACTCAAAATGCCATTTATGTGAGTGTGAAGGGGGCAACAATTTAGTACACTACATTGCAGAGTGCACAAAGCTTAAGGACTTCAGACCTCTTGGCCTGAGCTACTTTGAACTTTGTGTGCACTTTTGCAACCCAGAGAACTTATATCCTGTACTTAGTGTATACCCAACGTTGAAAATGTAATTCTTTTACCCTCTTCTCCGTCTACATCTTTTCCCACATTTATGTGGGGTCGATGTTTCTGGTCAGTTTTCTCCATTTATTTCTGTCCCATACCTCATCACCCAACAAACCTTTAGACCTCAGATCATCATTGATGCAATCCATCCACCTACGCTTTGGTCTCCCTCTCCTTCTACCCTGTATATCCATTTCCATCACCCTCCTCCCAACATACTGTTCATCCCTTCTAACGACATGACCATACCATCTTAGTCTACTTTCTTGTATATTATCTGATATTTCTATAACTTTGAAAAAAAAAAAAAAAAAAAAAAAAAAAAAAAAAAAGAGGGGTGGAGGGAATACCTTCTCTCTCTCTCTCTCTCTCATATGCCTTTTCATATACATAAGCCACTTTTCCCCTTATAAGGTGAGTGGCTGAGTAAAGGAATAATGCTCTGACTTTCTGGGAAGAGAAAGTACAGAGAAGGGTTCTTACATTCCCTTCGCTCCGCCCCACTTAGTCTACTCTTACGACACGCAGGGGAACATGGAGGAAGTATTCTAACCCCCTCCCTCAAGAGCTCATATGTATGTATATGTGTGTACATGTGTGCATGTATGTGTATATGTATATGTATGTGTATATGTATTTATATGTATATATGTATGTATGTGTATATGTATGTGCATGTCTATATGTATCAATAATTACTACTTTTGATTCATAACTCTATCTATATACAAAAGCTGTAGTAATGATGATGGTAATAATAATAATAATAATAATAATAATAATAATAATAATAATAATAATAGTAATAATAATAATGATAATAATAATAATGATAATAATAATAATAATGATGATAATAATAATCATGATGGTGGTAGCAATGGTTGTGATAATAGTGATAATGGATTAATTGACGTAATTCTCTCTCACGTACATAATTTGAAGGGTGGAGAAGGGGAAAGGCTTTCAGTCTTTCTCTTTCTTTTCCTTCCAAATTTATCCTCCATTATATGGCACTGTGTTTATGTGTATGTATGTATGTATGTTCAGGTTTATATGTGTACGTATATGCAATTAAGTACATGCACTTTCCTCTGCTGTGTTACCCTCAGATGACAATGATGTGTATGAGTATGCATGGATGTGTCTTTATCTGTAGTAAGGACGAATAACTCCTTTTGCTGAAATGAATACCACAAACTCTCTCTCTCTCTCTCTCTCTCTCTCCTTGATATGTATGGCTATGAAGCCCCAGTGGTGTTTCTATTGCTCATCTAATTAATGCATGCATATATATATATATATATATATATATATATATATATATATATATATATATATATATATATATATATATATATATATATGTGTGTGTGATGTATGTGTGTGTATATATATATGTATGTACCTACTTATTATTCTAACCTGAAAATTGTTATTCTATATCTGCTTCAAATTGTCTGCAGTAGTACTGTTGAAAAGTGAATTGAAAATATTGTCACAATGATTACTCTTCAAGTACTCTTCAATTATTACACTATATTTTATTATTAATTACTTGCTATGATATTTTAAATTAACTGCAAATTCTATTAGTATGTTATTTATACATAACCACATAGATTGTAATGTTATCAACTGCAATATGACTGGGAGTGCCCATGTGCACATGTCCCCATGTACAGTTATCTGAATAAATAAAAAAAATAAAAAAAAAATTAGACAGCTCGTTTTTAAACACAACCATTTTTGTTGAAACTTACATACTAACGTTCTGGTAAAGGACATAAGTTACTATTCATGAGCATACAGTATACCAGTGGACAATATTTGCACATTCCTAAGGAGAAGCAGTGTTTACCAAATTAGCATAAAAGTTTCACGCCACTCTAATTTCTTTGCAAGTCACTATGTTTATTCAACAATGAGTATGAAAGAGAGCTGAATATGTATGACAATAAATTCTTTCAGTTTCGAGGGTACGGCATTGCCAGACTAAAGACAACTACATAATACTAGGATGCACAAATGATATAACTTTGGATGTATTACGAGCAAATAACAGAATATGGCAAACTCTCTTTTCAGTAAACTGCAAACAAATATATTAAACAAGATAATCCTCCTATCAAAGGAACTCTTAACAAGTATGGAAAGAGAAGGATAAGAACTCCATATAGGAACATCTAATCATAAGGCTAACTTTTCTAAGATGTTAATAGGACCTCTATTATATTCAGTAAATTTTGTTCACCTGCTTTATTTACCATTTTTTCCCACATTATCAATGTTGGGGGTTGTGATAGAGTGGGTAAGTCGGGAAATGACTAACTTCCTGATGCCAACCACAGGGCATCAGGAAAGGTACGGCATCCAGGCTTAATCAGCTCCAACATGTCTACGTTCATCCCCATTCAAACAGGGACTAATTGTGACATACAAAATAGTGTACATTATCATTATTGAGTTGTGGTAACTGTTAACTTCAGTAGTTAATGATATCTTATAAAAAAAAAAATCATTTAAAAGCTATAGAAGAATATATATAATATCCGTTTTTTTCAACAAAAATACATATAATATGGCCAAAATCCCCCTTGTAAGAGGGGTGGCCGAGTCAAAGCACACACACTAACCAAAAGACAAATATACCCTAATTACTCTTAGCTCCTTGGGGATAAAGGGTTGCCACAATGCCCCCCCCATCCTGCTTGAGTAACCCAAAGTGAGTCATCAGATAAATACTTACATTAAAAATGGATGAAAGCTGACGCTGCGAATTTTCCAAATGATTAACAGTCTTCCTAATGTCCTCAGCAGTAGTGTCATCTTCGGAAGGAGACGAGGCCTCAAACAGGCTCTTAAATGTAGACCACCAGCCCTCCTTTCCAGATATGGCACTAGGAGAGGCACCATTACCATTGTAATTCAAAAGCTGATGCTCTTTAAACACTGCCCCATGGGCTCTACAGATGTGTTTCAGTAAAGATTCCACCTAGAATAAATAACAATTCTACTTTGTGAATATTTACATTAACTCTACAGTAGGTACGATTAATCTTTAAAAAAGTTTGTATACCAAAGAAAACTTACCATTTCATCTAAAAGGGTAAAACTAGAATACAAACATTTAGTTCTGAATGACATACCTATACAATGGCCATAATCCCCTTATAAGAGGAGTGGCTGAGTCAAAGCACAACCATTCATCAGAAGCTAATGTATATTGCTTACTCTTCTTGACTTCATGGGGGAAAAGGACAAAATTCTTAAAATTATAAAAAAATGTGAAACCCAGTTCACTGTTCATCTATAAATAAAAAAGCTGTATATGATTTGCATCTATATAAACATAAAACAGTAGTAGCATTATATAATTTACATAAAGGAAAACATATATGTGACCTCATCTCGTGTCTTAAACAGAGAGAAAGCTTGAGCCATCACAATATAAACTAATATTCATGGAAAAAAAAAAGAGAGAGAGAGAGAGAGAGAGAGAGAGAGAGAGAGAGAGAGAGAGAGAGAGAGAGAGAGAGAGAGAGAGAGAGAGAGAGAGAGAGAGAGAGAGAGAGAGAGAGAGAGAGAGAGAGAGAGAGAGAGAGAGAGAGAGAGAGAGAGAGAGAGAGAGAGAGAGAGAGAGAGAGAGAGAGAGAGAGAGAGAGAGAGAGAGAGAGAGAGAGAGAGAGAGAGAGAGAGAGAGAGAGAGAGAGAGAGAGAGAGAGAGAGAGAGAGAGAGAGAGAGAGAGAGAGAGAGAGAGGAGAGAGAGAGAGAGAGAGAGAGAGAGAGGGGAGAGAGAGAGAGAGAGAGAGAGAGAGAGAGAGAGAGAGAGAGAGAGAGAGAGAGAGAGAGAGAGAGAGAAGAGAGAGAGAGAGAGAGAGAGAGAGAGAAAAAAATACATGAAAGTATAAAATTGGTTACCATTTGAAAGGCAATGATATCTACAAGGTAACAAATTAATGGTCATCCTAAAACTGTCAAAAATAGTGCAATATGATATTCACAGAGAATAAAGAACCATTTATCACTCTAAAACTGGAATGAATATTAAACATCATCATCATCAGTACCTGTATTATTATTATTAAATATGCTTACTTGTAATTGTATTATCAAGTTTTGAGACAGAATAACCGTCATGAAAAAGGAAATAAAGTGTCTGAATTTGAACATCAAAATAAAATATTAAAAAGGTAATTTCAATAATAAAAGTATGCTAATAGACTAATACTTACCACTGTTACATTGGCCTGACTAAACATTGCCATGTAGGTATGGGAGGGTCCTTCCATTTCTGTGAAATGCGCCCTAGCGACAGATGCAAGCGATCTGGCTGGGAAGTGATCTCCGTGAAGTCCTGACGTTATTCCTCCTCCCAGGGGGTGAGGTGTGTCGCTTCCAATCAGAGATCGATGCATGAAGTGAGGATCTTCCAGAGCTTCTTCTATTTCCCGAATAAATGAGCACAGATTCGGTTGAGAAAACACCTATTCACACATAAGCAAGTACAAGAGAGGATATAATCAATTCTGTAAAACAAAACGTCTTAATCAAATTGTTTCAAGTAAAGCCAAAAAGTTCAAGACTTTTACAAAACATAGCACCAATAAATTGCTACAAAACTAATAGTGTTTCCATAATCATTTACTTACAAGTAAAATATGATTAATCATATCAAGCTACATTGAAATGAGTGTGAAAGATATAAAGAACACTAAAATATAAAATGAATAACAGTATATAAAAAACCTTAAAATAATTGATATTGAAGAAACAGCAATCTAAAGCAGGAATATTAAATATAAATTTTTTTAATGTAATAACGACATAAAAATATAAAATGTTCTTTTGATATAGCAATTGGATGAAAAATTAACAGTGCTCAGATTAAAACATATACTGGACTGGGGGGATAATACCTCCTCTATGTACCCCAGGGTGTCGTAAAAGTCAACTGAATAAGGAAAGGCAAGGGGACTGGGAATTTCCTACTATGTTTTTCCTCCCACAAAGTCAGGTTCTTTTGCTTTTAAGTCAGCCACCCCCATTATAAGGGGAACTGACTATAGTACAAAGATAGATAGAAATATAATTTACGACATTACCTTTGCTACTCTGAAGAGAATTTGAGCGTTTTTAGGAGCCGACAGATCCAAACGAAAGAGACGACAAAGTAGGTGATAAAAGAGTAGAGAATAAAAAAGTAAATTTTCAGCAACGAATCCTTGCCATTTAGCTTCTACAACTCGCTGAGTATCAAAATCAAAGGTGCTCTGCGGTGGACTTCTGTAATGATCAAATGAAAATAAAAGAAAAAATGGGCAAAGATTAAGCCAAGAACTACATAACAAAGTAACAACGATTATACAAATCATAATAATAATACAGCATTAATAATAACAAAAATGATAACAATGACAATAATAATAATAATAATTTACAGTGGAGCTCTCTGCATTCTTCAAGCAGAGAACAAGATTCAGCCCAGCTAAAAATCATATTCTCCTGGTATGCTGCAGCCACATAAGTAGACGCTTATAAATTTGCTGATATATCGTGAAATTCACAATAATCAGACCTATCCATTACATCTTTCGCCTTCCTCTCATCCAGCAAGTAGGCCAGAATAAAATGCGGTAAATGATTAACAACTACTCATTTAAATTTCACTACCACAGTTACACAGTGGTTAGAAGACTCGACTTGGAAAATAAACATTTTCCACAGCTGGGCCCGAGGTTTTCCAGTTGTACCCTGGACTCTACATAATTACAGAAGCTCCCCTACTTACAAACAACCGAGTAACGAATATTCACAGATACGAGCAGAAATCTACCCATGTATTAATGTATATATTACTGTGCTGTACTGCTTTATTATATTACTATTACAGTATTAAACTTCATTGATACTATATACTTTATGATTCATGTAGTAGTTAAGTGTCTTTCGCCAAAATACTGTACAAAACTGCATGTGTATATACTGCACAGTACTTTTTATTAGCTAAACATCTTACGAATAATTGTACATAAGAACAGACTTCTGGAACCTAACTAGTTTGTAAGTTGGGGAGTGTCTGTACTTCTGTACGCTGCTGGAAGTTGCATCAGTCTACTATAGATTACATAGAGTATCACGGCTTCTCCTTAATAAAACCACTCTCCTCTGTTACTTAAATAACTAGTAAAGCAGTCATATAATAGTGCTGTAAAACTATCAGTTTCTGAGTATAAATCATTTTTAGGGCAATAATAAGTTTCCCAACATGTACAACACCACTGTAAAGTTAATTTACCAATTACAACACGTTTGTATAGTCAATCTACAGATTGAAACATGTCTGTAAAGTGAATTTACCAATTACAACGTTTGTAAAGTCAATTTAGCATTTCCAACACATCTGTAATGGTAATTTACCAATTAGAACATGTTTGTAAACGAACTTCAAAATTACAATATATCTTTTGAGTTAAATTACCAATAAAAACATTTGTAAAGTTCATTTACAAACTACAACACGTCTGTGAAGTTGATTTAAGACATGCCTGTAATCCATGAAGACTAACATATACCATGATAAAATATATCAATAGTATACCCATATTTCTGCATATGACGCAATTAATATATAAATGTACAAACTGCAAATTAAAGTTAGTCATGCAAAGTACTGTATTAGAAAAAGCTACACTCAGTAATTCAAAATAGATTAGAGCAATATACAGTATAATGAAACCTG
This sequence comes from Halocaridina rubra, assembly GCA_037179515.1. Lineage (NCBI taxonomy): Eukaryota > Metazoa > Arthropoda > Malacostraca > Decapoda > Atyidae > Halocaridina > Halocaridina rubra. The sequence continues at coordinate 178,249 of JAXCGZ010003787.1, read as the reverse complement.
GCTTGAAGTTGATTGACAGAAACTTTTTAACAATGAAAAGGAATTTTATCAAGAAGAGAAAAATAATTACTATGCAATCACTAAAGCAAGCTGAGTCTTAGTCACAATGTTCATGCTAGGCAAAAAATTACGGAAGGAGGTTAACCTCTTCTAGAGCAAAATCGAGATATCTTGCTTTTGCCTGTCTGACTTTTTTGGCAAGAACAAAATATCTCGTAAAAAGTTATAATATAAAATTACACTCTGAACAAGTATTCTCAACCATTCTGGGTTTCTCTGAGCCTTCCTATGGCAGACACGAGTATATTCCTGTTAAGCCTACATCCGATAACCCCACTTACAGCATCTCGGAAGTATTAAATAAAGACCTCTCAATTTTTTTTCATTTAATTCCACCAGACTTTCAATTTTTTTTGTTTAAATGTGCTAGGGAAGAGGTTAAAGGGTATATTAATGCATTAAGATTGCTTACCTAATGACATTGGCATATTCTGTGTATCTCCAGGGTTGAATATAAGATAACCATGTTTCCAAGACCAATCTGAAGGAGGAGTCTAGGGGCCAATGACTAAATGTATGACGTAGGAACTGATAGAGACTTTTGCGATACATTCCCCATAAATTTCTGAAAAAAAGGAAAATTCATCTTATAATGTTTTAATAAGTCCAGTTTTGAATATATACTATTGAAAAACACACAAACAAATCCTTAACATATTTCCCCCCAAATATATACTATATCATTGACAGTACTCTTTTTACATATACAGTATTTAAATTAAATTTGGCGAAGCTTAAGTACAGTACAGTAATCTAGGCAAAATTCAAAATATACAGGAAGTTGGGAACAGATTATATAGTAAGTACTGTATAGAAACATTTAAACAAGGGTTTTGACTAAAGGCAATGCTGACTTACATGGGAGGTGATAGATGAGAGACAACTACATATATAAAATATCTCTACCCCACATAACATGATTCCATACCACATGGTGGTAACAAATTAAATGAAATAAAATTCAAGAATGCTTATCAAAGTGGAAGGGCTATATCATGACCTGCATTTCCTTTCCTTATGTAAAACTTTATGATAAGAAAGGAAAGAATTTCAAACTTTCAAATATTTCACTTCAATTATATCCTTTGGAATAATGAAAAATTTTAAAACACATCTTCAGTCAGTGCAAAATGATTCTAACAAAACTTGAATATCACGTCTTATATATCTCCTATGTACAAAAATCATAATCCTCTATGAGCCAAAGCTAAAAGCTGGACTCCTTGTGGGAAGAAAATACAAAGAAAAAGGGTCGCAGTCCCTTAACTCTATCCATTTAGTCAACTTTTATGACACGGGAACAGGCAGAAGGCATTCTTGCCCCACCCGCTTATCTACAAGCATACTCTCTAGTGGTATAGGAGTAGGCATCCCATACGAGCATTCCCAGGTCGTTGCAAGTAACATTGAAATGATATAAAAAAATAAAAGCAGTAAGCAGGTTATTCCTCTATCTGCAAAATATTTTTTCTAGCTGAAAAGTAAATAGTGTGGAAGGCAAAAACAAAACAAACAAACTTTATATCCATTTCATTATACAATGGGTATTCGTCAGCCGGGGCAAGCCCCAACCCCCCACTGTGGTGTCCAACCACAGCAGTTCCTGCCAGTAAACAGCTTAAACTCTCGGTCTTGGACGGGAACCGATCTTTCGTCCTCGTGAATGCGAGGCCAGCGCGTTACCACTGTACTAGCCAGCAGGCAAGGAATATAGGATGCACCAATGACCTGCTATGGCAATTCTTTTATTACAGTTGATGCCAACCTGACATCCCCTGACTTTTAGTTTAAAGAAAAGAAACAAAAAATATCTATCTAATACAGAATACATAATCACCCTATTAAGGGAGGTGGCTGAGTCAAAGCAAAACCTTGACCCTGTTAAAAAAATACAAAAAGCGAGGATTCTCAGTCCCTTACTCTGGCCCACTCAGCCAACTTTTACGACATTGAAGGACACATAAAAGAGGTATTCTTGCCCTCCTCCCCCAAAAAATAAAAAATTTAAAAAAACACACACACACATATATATATATATATATATATATATATATATATATATATATATATATATATATATATATATATATATATATATATATATATATATATATATATATATATATATATATATATATATAAAGTATATTAACACTGAACTGTTAACATGCAGTCTAAAATGGTAGGAAAAGCCCATTAAATAAAACAACGAAAATATATATATAAAAAGTACTTATTAATTTCGTGACCTAAACTGGCCAGCTTCTCAAAGTACTTTGAGAAGGTGGCCAGATTAGGTCACGAAATTAATAAGTACTTTTTATATATATATTTTCGTTGTTTTATTTAATGGGCTTTTCCTACCATATACAGTAAATATATATATATATATATATATATATATATATATATATATATATATATATATATATATATATATATATATATATATATATATATATATATATATATATATATATATATATATATATATTCTATCTACCTTGGCTGTTTCCCCCTTTAATTCGGGGGTAGCTGACATCAAAAAAAGAAAAAAATAAGGAGATTACTTTGTTCTATGGGTAATGACGAGGGAGCTAGCGACCATTTAGATGGCACTGCTGGAGTGCCACAGCCCATCCTCCAAGCTTTTCCACAACCTGTGTCGCTTCACAACTGCCAACTCCCCTACTGCCCCTATCACAGGGCTACCTCTGTAAGATGCAGCCCCGTGGTAACAGCAGATGCCCATCAGAGCTGCGTCACAATCGCTCACCACTCATTCCTATTCCTAGTACGCTCACTTGCTTCCCTCACATCCATCCTCCTATTATTCAGGGCACTCCTTACTACATCCATTCACCCAAACCTAGGCCTCCATCTAGCATTTAATCCATCAACTCTCGCATTCATCATCTTTTTCAGCAGTCTTTCATCATCCATCCTTTCCACATGGCCAAATCACCTCAGAATATTCATATCTACTCTGGCTGTAATTTCTCTCCACAAACCCGTTCTTGCTCTCACCACTTCATTCCTAACCCTATCCAACTGAGATACACCAATCATACTTCTCAGGCATTTCATCTCAAACACATTTAGTTTCCGTCTCTCACTTTCATACCCCATAACTCTGATCCATACATCACAGTTGGCACAACCACTTTCTCATACAAAACTTTCTTAATATATATATATATATATATATATATATATATATATATATATATATATATATATATATATATATATATATATATATATATATATATATATATATATATATATATATATATATATATATATATATATATATATATATATATGGCATTAAATTTGCAATGTATACATATTAGGAATTTTCAGTGTCAGAAAATTAATTAGCTAAATTCATAAAATAATGCTCAGGGTCATACTTGCGAAGGTCATCCAGTGGCGAGGGTTGCCCTGACTTAGCACTATTGGAGAAGAAATGTAGGTGCTTAATGAGCATTCGTACTACACGTACGTGATCACTCGAGGGTACGAACAGTTCCTGGATTAAATGATATGAAAAGGTTATTTAGCAAAAATACAAAAATTACCATTCAGCTGTCTTAACTGCTAACTTTTAACATTTTAAGAATATTATCATAATCTATAAATAATATACCGAGGATAAAAGTATGAATCATAATGCTGTACTAAACACTATAAATTACTGCCATAAAAAAATTTCTTATAAATCAATATGATATTTTCAGCAAAAATTCTGAAGCTAATCTATTATATATGAGATTACATATCCAGTCCTATAATTCTTAATATATAAGTGATACATTAAAATCATAATTCTATATTATAATTTACAAGTGCTGAAAGCAGTTTAATAAATATTTTTGCTTTGATCATCACAGTAAGATCAGAGAGGTGAAGTTTAGTAGCTGCAGATTTTTTTTTAAATTATTACTACTGTTTTTATTTCCTTGAAGAGAGGAAAAAAAGGCAGTGTAAAAAAAAAATGTGCCCAACAAACGGTCAAAAAGAAAATGATGGAAACGCATTTTGTAACCTCATACCTAAATTCATAAATTATTTTGTTGTGAAAAAAAAAATCACAATAGACAACTCCACTCATTATAAAAGTTAATAATTCACTGATGAGGTACATAGGCCCTATTAATAATACATTTACATTATTAATTTAATCATTGTAACTATGATATTACTAAATAGTATTACCAAATGGTATTGTTAAACGGTATAACTAAATAATGTTACTAATTGGTATTGCTAAATATCTGTAACTAAGAACTATGGTACTACAGTACATATACTATTTGAATTCAATTCTGGAACACATAATAATATCTCATATTCAGTTAAGTGAAGAAAAAATATTGATACAAAAAAAAATTAAAATATGTACTGCATTATGTAATTATAACAATAAATAACAAATCTGTTGGGCACATAATATCGAATAATGTAGCTCAAAACACAGATCAGTATTAGAATAACAAGGAGAACATAGTTTTAACTTTTAATCTACAGTATTTCTATTCAAAAATATTTTAATTGAAGCTCAATTAGTATACAATATAACATATATGCAATACAGCGCATCAAACTGCAGTGGGTTATACTAAAAGATTATATTTAATAGAGAAGTAAACACTCGTAGTAATGCATAAAGAAAGGATTAAATAATATTAAAAGGAGACATAGCAAGCTCTCTCTTTCAAAGACAGATGGAACTGTGCACTGTGTTGCCTTTTCCAGAAGGTATCTTAATAACTGAATATCACTTTACTTCATTCCCTTTTAACTTGTAACAAAATGGGAAATTCTGCGCAATGTTGGTAAACTCTAAGACCTAAGGGAATTATCCCACAGAACTTATAATATACAAAATATATTAACTACTCAATAAAACTTGGTTATTTGTACTAAAGAGTACATATACAAAAACTGATCTGCAAACACAATACATGTGTTACAGTGGAAAGATATCGATTATCATGGAGATTTTTATAAATTGAAAATGTCATACAAACATTCAAGCACGTACAGCTAGGGACAATGCAAATGGCAATGGCAGTTATTCCCTTTGTAAGAAGAGTGGCCACGTCAATGCTCACACCCATAAATCAGGTAAGGCAATATCACCCCAGCTAACTCATCTCAGCTACAGAATTCCCCACCACACTACTGGGTCTCCAACAATGTGGAAGGGCAAAATTCTTTTGCAGTGGGGCTAAAGACCCTTAGCTAATTTACCCTTACCCACTTCATATCATGGTATTGACCACACCTACTGCTCCGAATTTACAGCACTAAGCAGGTGTGGGAAAATCCCACTGGTCCATGTTATCAACCTCTCCACCCATCCCTGTATTGCATCACTTACTAAGCTATGAATCCATCAACAGGTTACCAAAACTAAAACTTCATTTACATACAACAGAATTTCTCTCTCCCTCTCGATAATTACAATTTAAACTATTATTTCCAGGATAATAATCCTAGAGTTCACAAGAAAGAGCAGTACCAAGTCTGCAAGAAGAATGTATTACAAATTTTCTATTTTACTCTCAACGTTTCTGTATCATGCTTGGAAAAAATTCTTCATAAAATCATTATTTTCCATACTTACCAATTCAACTAAAGTACTTATGATAAGCGATGATATATATAACTGTAAGAACAAGAGTCTCAGGTATAATATATGTCTATACTTTAATAGCAACTTTCAAAATTAGTGTACTGTATGATGACTAATTTTAACTTTTTCAATAAAACTTAACAGAAAATGTAGGTAAAAAGGTAAGTGTAAGTGAATGCACCTCTTCCAGTTTTCAATGGTCAGTTAATACATGCAAAAGTTGCCCTTCATAAAAACAAATACAATTCTAAAACACTAGGGGTGAAAGAATGAATAGGTTACAAACGGAAGAAAGAGAATACTGTATTAAAAATATTGAGATAATTACAGAGGAGAATAAGAAGATATTGATGATAAGCGTTATTAAGAAGAGAATAAGCTGGTAATGGTAAAAAGCATAGTTAGAGGAATAAATGTAACTAAGCAAGGACGCCAAAGAGGAAAGAGGCAGCAAGGAAACACTTAACTTACAAAGCCATTTGTATGCCAATTAGGTCGATACTCTAGAGGTATGTGTTCTGAAAGGACACTGCAAGCATGCACAGCAGTGGACTGCAAAGGAATTCCAAAAAAAGTACATAAAAACCGTGTTTCAAAAATAGTAATGAAATCTCTCACTACTAGGAGACAAATCTCTATCACTCTTTCAACCTTCTTGCTTCCAGAGTAATACGATTAAGACAACAAATTAATTTACCCCTCGGTATTTGCTCCCTGAAAAAAATAAGGCATATCTAATACAGGGTGGTTCATAACAATTTGCTAAAGGGCTAGGGAAAAAGCCATGTCATGTACATTTTCGTTACTTTCTTTCTTCATCATTGTTTTCCAAATATAGTTTGCTGATTGGCTTGCCCCTAAGGCTTTAAAAGTTGAAGACAACGAAGAACTACGTATTGTTGGAGAATCTGGGCAAATGCCTAACGTGAGGCAATGCAAGCTGGGCCCAGTGAACCTTGATAATTGGAAGAAAGGATATAACAATGTTTACTGATAACTGTGCACCAGAAAAAATTCCCAGGAAAGCAAAAACATTGTAACTCATTTGTGCATAGAGCAACGAAGAAGCAATGCATAGGTTCAACAAGAGATACATGAAGACCAAGGGAAAACTGCAAATAGGCAGCTGGTGCATCGGTACCCCTTGTGAGAAGAGGTGAAGAGATTGTAGGAGATCCCGAAGCCCATGAAATCTGCTATGGGTGCTGAGAGTTGCCCTAGGTTTTGTGACTTTGCTTTAATGAGAGGAGGAAGACTTCCTTCCCGTTTGCCCAAGTGATGAATGTTTCATCTTAACCATTCTGTATCGTAACTTTCAAAATGACAGAACCAGGGCATTGACTGTTAAAGAGACTGAAGACACCAAATGATAATAAGAAGTGAGCCAGCTTTCATACTGCAGTATCATTATTCTGTGCTTCACTGCAAAGCATCTCTTGTGTGTAATCAAGGAAGAGGAACAGAACCTAGAGGAAAAGGTGATCCTGTTCTTGATAGAGTCTGGAAATGTGCTCGATCATGACAAATTTGTTTTCTCCACAAATTGCTACATGCTTTCATGCAAAATCAGAAGGACTCCAGGATCAATGTTTTAAATTGAATTGAATGGCACGAAAATTCACTGGACCTCATCCCCACTGAAACCAACGGAGCAATCCTGAGAGGCAGAGGGAAGTGAAACTAATTGGTATTCAAAAGACAGGCTTGTGGGACATCTGCAAGATATGTTGTAGGCTCCTGAGTTCAACACTGATCTCTTCAAGTCACTGCTCCAATCATATCCCAGAAGACTGTAGGCTGTTGAGGCTTCCACACTACATATTGAAGGCAAGATAGTTTCTCTATAGTTTTGCAGCACCTAGCACAAGGTTATGTAGCGCCATACACAAGACCTGGTATTCATAAAAGTATTTTTTGCTACAAAATCACTGAAAGCAAAGGGTCTGGGTAATCCATGAAACTGATGGACATAAAAATGTCTCTTGATAAAGGGAAAACTGAATTCCTTTCATTAAAATATTGCACAAAGAAGGAGAGTATGCATCTATCTGAACACTGTTGTCGAGAAAAAAAAAATATTAACAATATCTACTTGTGCTCCACATAAAGTACAGTGCAGAATGAAACAAGGTTTAAATGAAACAACATAAGTTAACCTCTTCCCTGCAATGATGAAATATTTCTTTTAGCCTGTCTGGCATTTTTCAGGAAGGACAAAATTTCTTTTCAAGAGTTACCATAAAAAATTATGCCTTCAACAAGTATTCTCGTCCTTTCCAGCACTCCCTGAGCTCTCCTAAAGCAGAGACGAGAATTTTCGTTTAAACATGTCTGCCAACCCAACTTACAGCATATCAGTAACAGGAAAGACGTTCCAAAATGACTTATTTCTATTTTTCTCACTTGATTCGTCTAAAATTGCAAAGTTTTTGGGGGGAAATCTGCCAGTGCAGAAGTTAATAATGAAACTGCAAGGGTTTCTGAGAGGTCTGATGCCATCTTGACAACAATTATTTTCATATATACCTCATGCATAATGATGTTTGCAAGGATGTTAAAAGTCATCCAATCTATGAGTTTAAAATAAAATTAATTATTTTCTTCCAATTAATGTCATAAGATTTTGAGAGTTTTAAATATAACTTCAAAAGTACTTTTCAACTTTCAGTTTTACGTTTTTGTGTCAACCATTACAGTGGTAGACACAGACTGTGGCTGGGGAATAAAAGCAGTTCGCCCTTCCCAACATCCCAAGATAGGCTCGATCACAGACCTGTTAACTCCGGAGTTCAGTATTCTGACCATTTGTGCACCATGGTTTCCACAATTAAACAATATCAAATATATATAAAAGTTATAATCTCTCAACTTTAATTGCTGAAATCTACAATAATACAAATACAGTATATGTATAATTGAGCAAAACTGAGGACAAAATATGCATACATTGATGGAAGATTACTTTTCACAGCTAAATAAAATTTACAACACTTCTATTATAATAACTACCATCAAAGTTTTGAGATAAAACAGTATGTAATAGAAATGTTATTTGAAGTAATGTTTGATAATTATCATATCGATTTCTGGTGTCTCATCGGAAACATGCAAAGTCGTATGGGAAACAACATAATTAAGTTTCCATTAAAAAAAAAAATACAGGCACACTAAAGAGAATTGTAGATATAGTCAAAACAATAAACTAAATACACAATTAAGGACCCTCAGTATAATGTATGAAATGCACAGTCAAAGAGCCTGAGAATAATGCATAAAATGCAAATACTAATGAGATAAAACCTGTGTCAAATGTCTACATCTGAAAGGCACAAGTTTATGGAAAGATCTTTATGATTGTAGAGGAAGCTTTAATAGTGTCCATTTGACAAGCGAAAAATCTGGCAAAAATCCAATGACAAAAATATCACTGTGTGTCTAAAGAATATTCTGAGTGAAGAATATATAAAGGACAAATGTAAAAATGTAGAAACATAAAATTATGTAAACAAAAGCAGACAAGACTGATATAGGCTTCAATGAAATATATACAGAATAAAAGAGAAAACATGGGTAAAAATCTTTATTAATAATTTATAATTTCTTATTTGTAGTACAGTACCTACAGTGTTCCACCTAATTCAATTAATCATTAGCAAAAAAAGTGTTAGAAAACCACTTTTACACATACACCTAGTTCTTAGAATAACGCAAAGATAAGTTCTCAGAAGTGCCCCGTATTGTAATTTTCGCGTAATGTAACAAGTCATTTTCCATAAGAAACAATGATACTTGGCATAGATACGTTTCACAACCATACATAGACACAATATACCAAAGACATAAGATAAGTAATACATATTTTATAAGCACTTTACAAAGCAGAAAGACCTGTAGTTATATATATTAACATGCAAATAGTGTACAGTATAAAAGATATACAGATTTGCTGTACAGTAAACAAATTAATGCACTCTATTACGCGGTGGGCAACAGGCATACACTGGGACATGCATGGTGGCGGTGAGCACGAGGATGCAAACGTTTTGCCGCCTCCGTATCAGCTGATGCACCCTCGCACGCTATTTCCCTGACGATATCATATCGCAAGTTTGTTTGCTGTTTGTTCTTAATGCTGTTTTTCCAATCTTTTCATAATATCCGATCGCATTAAGCGGAAAAAGAGGAGGAGGATGCGGGAGAACGAACCTTTATCTACAAACGTTTTGCTGCCTCCGAATCAGCTGATGCATCCTCGCACGTTATTTCCCTGATGATATTATATCGCAAGTTTGTTTGCTGTTTGTTCGTAAAGCTTTTTTTCCAATCTATTCATAATATCTGATCGCATTAAGTGATAGAAGAGGAGGAGGATGCGGGAGAACGAACCTCTATCTACAAACGTTTTGCTGAATCCGAATCAGCTGATGCATCCTCGCACGTTATTTTCCTGACGATATAATATCGCAAGTTTGTTTGCAGTTTGTTCTTAATGCTTTTTTTCCATTCTCTTCATAATATCCGATCACATTAAGCGGTAGAAGAGGAGGAGGATGCGGGAGAACGAACCTCTGACTGCAAACGGTTTGCCGCCTCCGTATCAGCTGATGCACCCTCGCACGCTATTTCCCTGACGATATTATATCGCAAGTTCGTTTGCTGTTTGTTCTTAAGGCTTTTTTTCCATTCTCTTCATAATATCCGATCGCATTAAGCAGTAAAAGAGGAGGAGGATGCGGGAGAACAAACCTCTATCTGCAAACGTTTTGCCGCCTCAGTATCAGCTGATGCACCCTCACATGCTATTTCCCTGACGATATTATATCGCAAGATTGTTTGCTGTTTGTTCTTAATGCTTTTTTAAAATTCTCTTCATAATATCCGATCGCATTAAGCAGTAGAAGAGGAGGAGCATGACAGAAAAGTGCCTCCGAAGCAGTCGATTATTTACCAAACTTATATTTTTTTTCTTGATATTTTTTTGCATGGGCGCTATTCGCAAATTTAGTATTTTTTTTACTATTATTTTTTAGGGGCGTTATTCCAATTTCGCGGATTACAAACACGCGTAAAAAGCGAACTAGGTATACTTTACAATGAATGGAAGCATCAACTTTGAAGATTGTAATAAAAATATTTATCATTCATACTGTCTTTAATTAGGAAACACTACCTAAAGTGTTTGAGAAGCTTAAAGTTTCTGTATTTGCGGAATGATTGACATATATCTATTATACATGTCAAAAGAATTTCTAATTCTAAAGGCAAATTGTTCCAGAAAGCTCAATACAACAAGACAAATGTACATATCTCTAGTGTCTGTTATGGCAAACACAAATTATTTATAGGAAAGGCTTATTACTCCTGCACCTCATATTATGACTGAATACAGTAGTTCCTCAACTTATGCTAAAACTGGTTCCAGCACTACTAACCATGTAAGCTAAAAATTATCTATAGTCAAAAAGTAAACTTTATATAAATGTCTATGCATAGCATATAATCTATTCCCTACCTCCTGCATACTTTGAAATATGCCTAGATTACTGCACAGTACTTAAATTATGAAAAATACAAGTTAAATTATGTAAAAACAGCACTGAAGATGTTAAAATGTAGATATTTGAGTGAAGTTTTATTTTTTTTCTAGTATTTTCCAACCGTGGATAGTCAAAACTGCGCTATTTAAAACCATATAAGATGAGGGACAACTGTATATCACAATGCCACAAAAGCAAACTACGATAAGTCGTACACTTAAGACTATATCTGTATGTACTTTATGACAAGTAACACAATAAAAAGTCAAGGCCACAAAAAAACTGATACAGAAATTAAGCTTCATTCTATAATTGACCCTAAAAACTGTCCCAACACCATATCTATGATGCAAAACAACTCCATATTCGGTTGAACACATAACATGGCATGCTGATTTATTCTACATTGTTTCCATACAAAGCACACAAACACTACTTGTCATATACTGCTACTACCTGGACCAAAAGCTTATTGTATGAAGTACATACAATATGAAGTACATACATATACCATGGCAGAGTCAAAGCACACACATTCACAAGTTGCTAATACCTCTTAATCACTTCTCTTAGCTCATTGGAGATAAAGAGCACCCACAATAGCTCCACAACACCATGTTTGGGTTACCCACAAGGAAAATGAAGAAATATGGTACATGAGGTTTTCCAAAAAATTATATACCCTACTGCAGTCACTTAAGGATTGTATTTGTGTTTATCATTAGGTGTAATAAGTTTTGATTGTACTATATTTATATCTGAAATGCATTAAGAGAAAAAATGCTAAATATGAAAATGCTTGAAATACATCACTCTTTTCAAAAAGTCCATCATCTCTAGGCAAGATTAATTTTCTGCTCTTTTTAATTTTAACTGCTGTGTCCTTTTCTGATGCATCTATGCATATCAATGTACAGATACATTAAGCTTCTGATAAAGCCCAGTGGAGGATAAAAACTTTAAGCACTTATTGTTTCCTTTAAGGCTTTCAAAGTGTGGTTTAATTTTCGTATTACTGTCTTTGTGTTACGAAAACTACATATTACTTTAAAGTATTATTTCATAATTTTGGTTGCTTAAAATCACAATCTTTCATTTCAAAATCTATTTCATAATTATAAACAATTTTGCACCAGCCCATTCGTACAGATTTAAAGAAATTAGAACTCAAGTAAACTGATAACTACGAAAATAATAATTCGATCAAACAAATCGGTAGGCAATAAACAAAACTGTAATCTCTTGAATAGAGAGGCATTATGTGTTACTATTAATCCCCAATCATCTAGGGGTGGCCAGATAGGATAGAGCAGGGGAGTCACGCAGAGAAAATATCATAGTAATAATGGAATAATACGAAAAATCACATTATGCATGATTTATGTGGTACAGATAATAAAAAAAAATGAAAATATAAATTTTGCAAAAACTAACGTAAATTACAAATTCGTATACACCTGGAAACTAAATTATGACAAAACAGATTTTATATCAAGGCCAATACAGTACAGTATATGAAAAACTATGACTAATAACCGAATTAGCTTAAAATGATAAAAAGAGTGCAAGTGTGCTACAATGAAATAACAAAACTACTAGCATATCTGTGTTATTACTTACTTGTCCTCCAGGCGGGGAATTGGTACTCGTGTGAGGAGGTGATCGACTGGGAGAGCGAGTAGATGGTAAACACTGATGCACCCACATCTCAACTAATACTTGGATTATCACCTAAATATATAAGAATGAAATAAACTTTCCCATTATCCTTTCTGAATTCTATCTGACAGATCATATTACATTACAATATGAAGCAAACTTCAAATTATCATTCATAAATTAATACTGATTTACCGTCTATGAGCTAGCCAAGTTTTGTGTCCCACAAATACCAGAAAAATAAGATGAATCCAACAAAGTGTGTTAGTACAAGACAAGAATATGAAAATCCCAGTAAAGTTAATTTTATAAAGGTGGGAAAAAGTTCACAATTTTTATCAGTCAAGATTAAATATAAAAGTAGAAAACACTATTTTTTAATACCTTATGTTAAACTAACGATCATATGCATAGCACACATGTACTCTACTTATGCCTAACTGGCAGCTTGTATAGACAGGTATAAAAATATATATAAATACCAGGTAAATAGTTTGGGAAAAAGGGTAATATTTTCTATTTTCTGAAGAAAAGAAAACTGAAAAACACAGTGAGGCAAGAAAACTGCTTTACATGATTATTATCCAGCTGCTAAAGCATTTTTGTAAGCAATTCATCCTGATTAGGCTCTAATGATCTCATCAGCAACTGGTGATTGATGATTACATAAAATCCGAAAAATAAACTTCTTTTCATTTACAAATACCTATAGTTAAGGTGCAGCATACAGAAAGGCTTTCCTTCCATGAGAAAAAAACGCTTTCTTAAATATGTACAGGGTAAGCAGCATACAGGCATTCAAGGTAGACTTGCTGCCCGTTTAATTATCACTATTAATCCCCATTCAAATGGAGGTGGTCACAAACAGGTTGGAGCCCGGGAAATAAGGCTGGATGTCCTTGCTAGCACCCTGCAGTGGGCTCTTTTTGTCTCTTCAGGAGTCAAGCGACCTGACCCCTGTGCTATTGCAGTCCTCAACTGTAACGGTAGACTAATAGCATTTAAGTGGTTGAAGATGCTAATTTCTCACCTGACTCGTCCATATGCTCAGCTGAGGATGGGGACTATGAACAGCCTGCAATGGAGATGAAGAAGTAGCTCCCGTTCTATCTGATGCCATGCTGGGATAGCCAGTACTCACTCCAGAGCGTACTGGTCGCCACTGAATCGGAGAAACTAAATTTGACATATACAGTGCATTACTTCCACTGCTGCCAACATTCGTCCTGAAAAGCAAACAAAAAGGATGATTAGATAGGATTCACTAGATGTAGATCTCTACCTCAACTTATTAGACTTTGATGGGGGACTGCAGTAGAGCAGTGGTTAGAGCGCTCGACTCTGGCAGTGACAAACCTGTCTTCGAACCCACCGCAGGGTGTTAGGAAGGGTATTCAGCCTTAATACCCTAGCTTCAACCTGTCTGTGTACACTCCCATTCCAATGGGGAATAATACTGACACGTAAATTGGCAAACAGCAACGTTATCAGATTTTTATTGTTTTAAACTTGATATGAAATACTGAACATTATATATATAACTGCAGACTATCTCTTAATATGGTGATCAGATAATTTTTCATGGCTGAGTGAGATTCTATTTCTGATGTTAATTTACTGGTGTAGTGGTGGCCTTCACAAAATACTACAAGATGTAATAACATATGTTTGCCATTTTATGTCATTATTAATCCCAATTCAAATGGGGGTGTACAGAAAGGCTGGAGGAGGGGAATTATGGCTGCATGACCTTTCCTAATATCCCACAACAGGTTCGATCATGAGTTTATCACTTCCTAAGTAGATGCTTTCACTACTTTGCCACAGCAGTCTAATAATATATAATACAAATAGATATTGATATTATTAAATGTACAAATTAAATTACCTATACAGGTATGTATAATAATACAGTATCTAATTATCCATGCTAAGAATAAACAGAATAGCATTAATGGAATAACATTTTTATAACAAATCAAACATAAAACAATGTTACTACAGCGTAAGAATGAATAATGTGAGTTCCCATAACTCTTGAGCTCAGCACATGGGGAATATATTATATTTTTTATAATCTAATATTTCTATACTAATTTTTTCGAAAAATTAAAATTTAAAAAAAAAATACAAATGAAGGATTTTGCACAACTTCGAGATAATAATGCTTTTAAAGCATAACCTCTATAGAATATGAACTCCATATGTAAATTTTTTTATTTTATATGGATTCAGCAGCTTACATTATTTGGCATGGATTATACGTGTTTTTTAATTCTTGTAATTTATAATGTACATGCTCTGATTCGGTGAACCTCTTTACAATAGTCATTGTAGCCTCTGTATATGCATGTATGCTTAATCGGGAAATCAAAATGTAAATAACAGAACCAAAAGAGCAAGTAGAATTTAGTATCTCATTAGAGAGACTGACTTACCTTGGAGACACAGGGGAGAGAACCCCTCTAGGAGAGACAGGTGGAGATGGAGGTCCAGGAGGAACAGAATTATCGCAAGGTAAAAATACTCTCAGATAATCCTCCAAGAGACATGGATACAGAGCATCACCAGAAGTCGTCCAAGAGAGCGCCCACCTCTGACAACTATTGTTCACCAAAAAATTTGCATAGTGAAAGAAATAATATTCAAATGCACCTGAGAGAGAACATAAAGTTAAGGAATAAACCTAAATATTGATATTTATAAAATAGAATGATCTTTTTTCTCTGCTAAAAGGCAATATTCTCTTTTACTGCTCACTGCAATACTTTGAAGAGCTCGCCTTCTTTTCTTTTAGATGAAAAAATATTGCTCATAGCTTCTATCTCTGTTCTTTGTTTAGCGTAATTTTAAGAGCTGGTAAAATGAAGATACTGAGCACCAACCATCTGGAAATTTATTCATGTTTCTTAAAATGAGATACAATATTCGGGTGAAGCCAGCAGGATAGCCACAATAGCAACACAAGATCTGAATTATCAGGTGTTCAACCTACCACACTCATCATCATCTCATCGGTCAGCTGCTTTCAGGCAAGGAATAATTTATGACCAAAAGGAATTAGCAGTACCATGAGTGCTCCATGTATATGCAGATCATTTGGATACATAAAGTATTAAGCTGTATTTAGCTACACGAATCATCAGGCTACTAGTTAACTGGTGTTAATACCTTTCCAGAAACAATGAGTTCCCACCGGAACTTAAACTTATGGCAAAGAGGAGAGCATAAGTCAGATATATTATGCGAACCTGGGAAGACGGTCCAATGGTATCAATATGACTTTCTGATTTCCCCCAATAAATTGCCATCTCTACACCATCTTTCCCTCACCTCACATCTAGGATTAGTTTTAATTGCTAAGGTTACCAGAAACGGGACCCCCCTACTCCCCTATCCAGTTTGGCTTCTTCTATAACTTAGCAGGGAATACATTGGTGGATACTTACAGTCAGTCAGCTAAACAAAACAAACATCAGAACATAATTAAGCATCAAACACTTGACTTTGAAGTTAATGCACATTCTCACTACGATAAATATGTCAAGCCAAGTTTGGAGCTGTTCTAACAATTTACAGAGACAAGTTACCTACATATGACATATTTCATATAAAAGGATACTTAATAATATATGAGTTGGAGACTTGCCAGGTCCAGGGTTCTGCACTTTATTCATATAGAAATTACCAGGGACCCCTTCCTCAATTTCTGCCTTTGACTTAGCCTGGGAAAATGAAAGGAAAATGAAATATGCAACTGATATAGAATACAAATGTGTACCAGCTAATGTTCATTTAAACAAGTGTTGCTAGCTCCTAAGAAATTAAAAAAAAAAATAAATGCATAAGAACGAACCAACTACACTGTGCCAAAAAAATTCTACTTTAAAAAAATAATTACAGTAAATATGAATATACGGGATCTGTTTCTAAAATGTGCTGACGTCATATAAGTACAATATCTTTATTATTTCTTATTTGGAAAATACTAAATACAGAAACTCCCCTAATTACAAACAACAGAGTTACAAATATTCACAGATAGGAACTAAAAACTATCCATTATCTACCCATGTATTGCTGTACTGTACTGTATTATTACATTACTATTATTGTGTTAAAGTTCATTAATAGTGCATACTTTATGTTCTCTATATAAGCTAAGTGTCTTTAGCCTAAGTACTGTACATGTATGTACGGTACATTACTTTTTTTTCCTAAACACAACTTACAAACAATTCTACTTATGAACAGACTTCTGGAACCTAAATCACTCATAAGTTGGGAGTGTATGTATTCATTATCATATCAAAATATAATGTAATTAAACATGGTGATTTAACTTACTGGAAGCCAGGCCACTGGAAACTCGAACATCATAAAAGGATCATTTGCGAGTCGATATGTGAGAGACAAAATTGGTCCTGTAGCACTAAGAAATGACCTCAGCTGCTCAAATTCTCTAGGTAGGGTGGAGTGGGTAATGGTTCTTAAACCCCATCCCAACTGACCATTCAAGCCAAATATATTCTCCACAACTGTGCGAAGAATTATACTGGCATCTTTGCTTGTAGTTTCATTTAAGATTCGGCCCACTTCCTCACATCTTATTTGTAATATGGGCTGGTTGAGGGCATTCTGAAGGCGAACCTAATTATAAAAACATAACTGGTGAGGTAATATTAAAGCATTACCATTAGCAGATGCACAAATATGAGTTTCCTAAGGAAGTTGAAAACTATATGTTACTATATCAGCACTTTTCTTTACAAATTTAAAATTAAGTACTGTTCCTGAATTTGCGCTTTGGGTATGGGGGCACACAATAGCTGAGGCTAGAGGTTCAACTCGGGAAGTAAAAAACCCATGTTCGAGCAACAGCAGGGCATTATGATACTGTGTCCATCCCCATTCCAATGGGGATTAATGTCAACACAAAACTGGCAAACAATATGATTCCATGGGAATAAGAAGTAGGTCATAGCCTAACTCCAATCTTCAAAAACTATCCATAATAGCATAAGAAGATGAACCCATCCTGCAAAAACATTTTATGCCCATAATGAGTGACCTGTAGGGATTCTGAACATTTAAAACTGAAACTTCCATTACCAGTATCAGTGTACATTACAATGTGTGCACCATTTTACATAACACAGTAAGTTCCCATTCAAATGAGGGTGGACAGACACACATTGCAGCTGGGAGATTAAGGATGGTTGCCCTTCCTAACCTCCCATAGTGGAGAGAACCTGCATTAGTTGTTTCAGACTTGCATACTCAACCAATGAGCATCCACAGCCTCCATCAGCATCATATATAGTAGAAAGAGTAATGATAACAAACACAGATTACCAGACACAGAATTACATCTGCATACGTTGAGTATTCTGAACGAAAATCTACATAGTTTATGGCATATTTCCTTCTGTAACACTACTTATGATTACTCAATCTGAGCACTTTTCTCAACTATATTAATGTACTCAACACAATAAATATCATATCTGCTGACTAGGAAACTAAGTTTTAGAGCTCCCATATAATATAACTCTTAAAAACACGACATGAAAGTGAATTACAATGAACAGAGTACTTGTTTACAATTATAAGTGCATACCTTCACAACAGGGATAAAGTAAGACTATCTAAGTTATTACTCTGTGGTGCAACTTGAAAAGATAAACATTTACGTATTCTTATATGCCCTTCTAAGGAAAATTAACTGTATCTAAATAATATTTACTAATATATAAAACAACTCAATGTTACTATCTAACACAGACGTATAAATAAAAGTACATTATATGGTACTTTCTAAAATAAGTTAATATTGACGTTATGATAATAAACAATGATACCCTTGTAAATATTATAGAAAACATATAGCTAACTTATGAGTACAATGCTGATTAGTATTAAACACTTGGGAAATGTTCAGGTCCTCTGTACAATTAAATCTGAACATTATATATTAAAACAGTTACATTATAATACAAGAATGAAGTCCACATACCTCATTTGCTAGAGCAAAAACTTAAGAAGATATAAATATAATATAGCGTGTATTTTGGGTAAATACATAAAACTTCCTAAGAATGCTGATACAAAAATAAAGGCAATAAATTCTTACAGAGTGACAAATACACAGTAGTTAAATTATCATAAGTAAATTATATAATTTTAAATACTTTTGACGTCTATGTTCTTAAAACCTTAACGTCACCTGAGGATATAAAAATCTATAAACAAATATGCATTCCTCGACTTATGACATAGATACATTTAACTGAACAAGTTGTCAGTCGAAATAGCAGTATATTGAAAAATATGTCATACTGAGGTACATGGATGTTCAGCACAGTGTATTGTGCAGTATACTGTTTAATGCACACAGTGCATCACACACAAACTTATAGTTTCTAATGCTAAGTAACCTTTGTTTTATTCTATTTATTTCATGACTGTTTGTAAAATCTTATAATCTGCAAATGATGATAAAAAATCTTTTTAATTCAAATGGTAATAAGTTGAGATGCTGTAAGTCAAGAACTGTTTGTGAACTGATTAAGTTGGCTAAAAGAGACAAAAAAGTTTCATCTCTTCAGAACTGCAGTGTACAATTTCACTTAAAACTGGCTAAAACCATATTCCTCAACAAAAGAAAAAGACAAGGCTAATTCATCATCAATAATTCACAGTTTTATATCTCCAAACTTTATGTTTCCACCCCCAATTGAATGGAGGATTAATAACAACGCATAAAACAGCAAACAACAACATTTGTTGCATTAATAGGTTTAAAATTACAAATAAGTGTTTACCGTAGCAGTGAACAACAAATACTTTATTTATCTACTCTATTGCTGTAGACATAGTCTACATACAACTACAATATAATATACAGTATACAGTATTATATTAAAAAGTAGAGGCCATATATCAAAGTTCTGGCATAATACTATACCTTTGTTTATCCACATTCTAGAATAACTTTATATTCTTCAAATTTCCTTAATACTTTTTGACTCACTACACATAAAATATGTATTAAAAAATACAATCTTTATATAATCCAAGATGACAGTTTCCAGACTGTTTAAGGTAAAAAGGCATAAATAAATCAGAAATAATAATTTTTTTTATAGGGGGACTACAGTAGCCCAGTGGTTATGGCATTCAGCTAAGGAGGTGAGAGATCCGCGTTCGAGGCCACTGTTGGGTGTTAGGTAGTACATTTTGCCTTAATAACCAAGCTCCAACCTGTCTATTTACTTTCGCACTCCCAACAAGTGAAATGAAAATTAAACAAATGATAAATACCGTATCGAAAACAAAACAAAAACCAATAATTTCAATAATAAACTTGTTTCTTAACTGAGGGTGAAGTAACCAAATAGAACCTAACCCATTACTATAACGAATTTCATATTCTCTCCCAAATGAGGGTGTAAAATGATACATTTTCTCCCACAAATCCATATAGCCATATAACTGCTGCAGTAAGCAGATTGAGAGGAAACATGCGAGCGTGAGTTAAGTGATCCGCAAGGAAATTCATGATATAGACTATGCAAATCACAGACACTTTTTATTATTTTGTGAATATTACAGAATAGCAAGAAACAATATTATTGAATTACAACAACCTTATGAAGAAGATCTAAACAGAGTAATTGGAAGATTTTTATTTGAAAAGAAAAATTTAGAATAAAGAAAGAATATATTAATGAATTCTGAAGACTAAGAGAAATAAAGGAAATACTGAAAGCAAGTAACACGCAAAGACAATAATCAAGATAGGAAGTTCTGATTCCCAGGAGATACCCCCGCACTACAACTGAACTGAACTGAGCAAAAATACTGGACATATTTTTTAATATTCACTAATAACTATGAAATTGGCTACCAAGTATCATCTGATGATCAGAGCCATGGATATGCAGGAAAAATCAGAAAAGAAACCATGAAAATCAGAGTAAAAAACTAATAAATATTATTACCTATCTAGTAGAAACTATGGAAGCTGCTAATGTACATCATCTTTTGATATAAACCAAGTCATGAAACTTTTTTTCTTTTTATGGCTAAGCATTTCGCCTTGGAAGATTTAATCTGAAAACTACAGTATCAGTAACCACTGCACTAATACCTACCTTGACCAATTCTTTAAAGAAATAGCCCTGTCTTTTTTCATTCCTCGAGGTTTTTTTCATATTGTGTCACTACTTATCCCCATTATGGGGGTTGACACAGATTGGAGCCGAGGAATTACGGCCGCATGCCTTTCCTACTGTACTGCAGTGGGCTCAATCGTGGGTGTCATCTTCAGAGCTGTGTATCTAACCACTATGCTGTGTATTTCTCAAGTAAATACCATAGAAAACAAGATACACTATTTAATATTTTTCAGACAGATAAGGAAAAGTGGCAAGAATTGGTTTGGTTACAAATCATCAGTATAAATTACAACTAACGCCTTTATTACCAATACAATATCTGTAAAACCCCAATTAAATTAAAAAATAATTTTAAATATTTAATATCACACACTCAGTGATCGAAATGAAAATGCAGAACAATTAAAAATATGAATATAAAGAGCAATGATTACAAATATTGTAACACGTCAGGCCATGGAACCAGCTGCTCGATGCGATACTCCAACTGAAGGTTTGTTGGACATAAATAGGACTGGCTAGGGCAAGTCCATGTTAAATCTTCCTTCAAGTAAGGTTCTAATTACATTCCTAAATCTACATCAAATATTCTTGTATTATCGTTACACAACTATTAGTATCCTCTCACATCTGACAAGCCACAACACTCCTCATCTCTGTTTCTCTTTGATATCTTTTATATCATTACTAAAATTATTGTCATATTTCTAGGACTTTTTTACTCTATTCTTTCAGCCTGTTCTTTTTATTATTTATCATTCTTATTTCTGATGTCCTTAAGCTGGTACTATTTCTTAAATGTTTTATTGGTGCCCTGGCCCGATGAAAGCCATTTTCTTTGCCAGTCCTGAGTTACGTCAAACGCATATAAATAAGTTATCGTTACTTAGCTAACCTAAACTTATCTAACCTAATAAAAACTTAGAGGAGCTCTTTTTTTCCTTATTGAGGTTGAGGATATACACATATACCCTATTTATTCTGTTCCTTGAATACGAATCATAATAATAAATATCTGAAATTTAAACTATTATTGATCAGGAAATGTGGAAAAAACATGGTTAAGTTAGGTTAGGTTACGAAATCCCTGCTAGGTAAAAATGCAATACACTCTTTTTTTTACAAATATTTACAAAATCTAAATAAATATTGATGAATCTCCGTTACATTACGTTCAAAATATTCGTAGACAAAAAGTCACTTGAGATTTCAAATTTGTCCCAAAAAAACATGTGTAAACAATAGCAATATCACTATTTATAGGCATTACTATTCACTTCTATGTAAGTCAAAAGTAAGTTTGTAGCTTAAATAATGTAAAAAAAAAAAGCATTCAAATATGAATATTAATCTATTAACTGTATTCTTACGCTTAATGATACAGGACTCGCTGCCATAGCGCCTAAAATCTAACAAGTTGATGTTGTATTTGTAAGTTGGTAACGGGTGTCACGTGGAAAATCACGTCCAAAACATCCCACCTAATTTTGTGTGAATTTTCTTTTACCTAATTTTACTACCGGGAAAGAGCCTTGCATATTTTGTTCTTGCTTTATATTTTTTCTCAGTCAGTATTATTGCAAAAAATATAAAAGCAGGAATCTTATATTCTTCATTATTATTACGGTTATTTTCTAAATTATTATTATTATTATTATTATTATTATTATTATTATTATTATTATTATTATTATTATTATTATTATTATTATTATTATTATTATTATTATTATTATTATTATTATTATTACAAATTACTAGCCGGAGCCTGTAAAAACATCTTTAAATATGCTTGAAGATGATAGAGAGATTGTGAAGAGAGTCAAAGATGAAAATTAGAGTAGATTTTACTTCAGAATTTTTTTTTTCTTGATGCGATATACACGTATTTGAATATGACTAAGGAGGTGAATTTGCAGCAATATTAATTAAATACTTACATAAATAAACCCCCTCTTACAAAAAAAAAATATAAAAAAATTGTAGAAGGATAAAACAAGTGAATCAAAAGCTTCCCACCATATTTACATCTATATAACATACTTATAACTAACTGCATATATGTAAATGACATAAATGGGATATATACCGTTTTATTTTTCCCATTACGTAGGTCACAATTAGCTCCCCTCCGAATGAGGGTGGACACAAACAGGTTGCAACTATAAAGGGAATTACGTTTGAATACCCTTCTTACTACCCTGAGGCGGGATCGAACCCGCGTTTGTCAGGCTCGTAACTTCCCGACTAGCGACCTTCACCACTGAGCTACCACGGCCCCCGGGTGTACACTGTGTATATTGCAGTGTTTGTTAACAGTGAAACCATATGGTAAAAAACTCTTCTTTTTTGTTTTGTTGCATCAAAAATAATATTAATATATTCCATCGATAATGACTAATTACATAAAAAAAGTGGCTTGAAGGGGACAAGACCACCACCTCCGCCTTCTCCAGCGTATCGCAAAAGTAGACTAAATGGGGCGGAGCGAGGGAACTGAGAATCCCCACCTTTGAATCTTCTCCCACAAAGAGTAATATTTTTTGCTCTGACTCAGCCATCCCCTTAATACGAGTATTAGGACTTTCGTGCTTGTAGTCATCTCATTGTTCTTACGGGAAAGATCCCTATGCTCGTTACTCCCCGTCTCCTGGTCGGTTCGAGCATATTTATCCTTAAAACTCTGAATGCAGTTAGCGATAACTACTTCCTCACTTAGCAAATTCAAGTAAATCCAATATTCTTACACTAAAAAGTATTTCCTTCCATCCTGCATAGAGGTTTCTTACAAAGCTTCAGCTATGACCTCTAGTTCTAGGGCCAATCATAATAAAATATTGATCCTATCCTACCACGAGGAAATTTAAAAACCGTCACAATATTTCCCTTATTCTTTTAGATTCGAGTGATGGTAAGTCTACTTCACTCAGCCTCTCCTCATAAATGAGACTGGGTACTTCTGGCACCAGTTACGCAGAATGTCTTTGATATTTTTCATTTTATTCTTATGCCTTTTCAGGGGCGTTTTTCAAAAGGGTGCTGCATTAATATTAATTTCCATAAATATATTTTATAATATCCTTGCCTATGTGTCTGATGGCTACCCTTACATTTGTTAAGAAAGCATATGCAGCCATTTCTATGGTATTTATATGCATTTCCGAAGATAAATCTGCAACCAAGTTTACTCCTAGATCTCTTTCATTCTCTGTCTCTCGAAGTTCTGCACCTCCGATTGAGAACCCAAAATTGGGCCTTCTTGCACTTGTACCCTTTCTCATCACCTTACATTTTGAAGTACAGAATTTCATCAGCCATTAGTCTGACCGCTCATGCAGACTATTCAGGTCCTCTTGAAGTTCTTTATAAGTTTTCTCGTCTTTTACTCTCTTTGCAATCTTTGTATTATCTGCTAACATATTAATTTTTTTTTATAATTGCGCAAAAAAAAAAAAATCTACCTTCATCGGGCCTGGGTACGAAGAATACATAAGGAATAACAGAGATGGGGAGCATTGTGACTTGCCAGATGTGAAGGGATAATAAGACATATGTAACGGATATCCAAGAATATTCGGTGTTGATGTAGGCATAGAGAGAGAACCGTAACTGAAGGAAGACTTAACATCGAACTGTCCTGAACAGCTTTATTTAACTCCACAAGACCCTTCAGCTGTAATATCGCAACGGGCGATTGATGCCATGCCAACCTAATCCGGTAGGTCATTTATATATATATATATATATATATATATATATATATATATATATATATATATATATATATATATATATATATATATATATATATATAAGGAACCAAAGTGGCCGTAAAACTGAACCCTGTGGAACCTCACTATTACCCTTTCCCCAGACTTATTCTAACCCTCTTTTCCCTTCCTTCTTAGTAAGGTTTTATCCATTCCAAGTCATTTCCAACTATTCTTGCCATTAGTTGCAGCTTCTTAATAACTCTGCTATGTGGAACCGTAGCAAATGCCTTTTGAAAATCTAAGATTATACGATCTGGCCAGCCATCTCTTTCTTGTAAGGTCTGGCTTACCTCATCATACATACATATACACAAGCCTCATTCCCCCTTGTAAGGGGGGTGACTGAGTCAGAAACGCGCATTCACCGCGATCCACACACACCTGTGTGCATGTGCGCGTGCGCATATATATATATATATATATATATATATATATATATATATATATATATATATATATATATATATATATGTATATATATATATATATATATATATATATATATATATATATATATATATATATATATATATATATATATATATATATATATATGAACACTTGACACACAGATAAATAGAGGTCAGCTACGATGGATATATTCCCAGTATATTCCCACCATAGTTTATGTTTGTGTTAACTGGTTTAGGTATTAAGATGACATTTTAGAAAAATTTCTAAAAATATTGATGATACCATCCTTTCAATATTAAATAGATACAGGAAAAAGATAATTGTTAAGCCTGTTTAGATATATTAATTCACAGACAGCCTTTCAATGGTAAGTTTAGTATTTACAGAAAACCAGCAGGTAATCTCTCAAATGTTCATGGTTACTCTTGTCATCATATTAATGTAAAAATATGTATTTTTCCTCAATATGGGACAGAAACATATGGAGAACACTGGCCAGAAACATCGACCCCACATAAGAGTGGGAAAAGATGTAGACGAAGAAGAAAAAGAAGTATTTGAGAACCTTACGTGTTGTCAGCCCTTAATTCATTCATCAAGAGATTGAAACTATCATTAGAACATAAGAACATAAGAATAGAGGACACTGCAACATGCCTTAGTGGAAAACTTTACCATAATTTCCAAAAATCTGAAATCCTGCAGAGTATTGTGAGTACAAAAACTAATATTTGTTGTAAGACGAGACTGTTCATATTAAAGGAAAAAAAATGAGAACTTTTTCGTGAGGAAGAGAGAGAAGCTGCCGTCCAGTTTCTGCCTTGAGGGAAATCTAGAAGAGTTGCCAGACGTGGAGCCTCACACCACATTACCTAATTTTTTGTGTAAACTGGGGAAAGCTCTTAGGCCGTTTTACCTGATCCTGTGGTTCTATATATTGTTAAAAACAGTATCCTTCCCATTTATATTAACTAGTTAGTTAGTTTGATACACGAAAAAATTGAATAATAAAAGAAAAAAAAATTACCAAATACCCACCTGTCAACAGTACTGAGTTAAGTTGCCAAGTAGTACAGCAGTCCTATTTTCTTCATTTTTTTTTTTTTTTTTTGCTTTTCTTTTAGCTTTCTCGTTTGCTATTTTGTTATTTTGTATATATATTGAGTTAAATGTAAAGTCTAAATCCCGTGATAACATATCTTGGTTAGCAAGTCAGTTTATCAGTTAGGAAGAATATATAACAGAAACAGGTGGGTGCCACCTCGAACACAAATTCGAATTTTCCTTCAGGTTTGACTTTTGTTTTTCTTTTTCTTTTTATACTTAAATTACCATGGTCAAGTTTTTAAGTTAAGATGTGTGTTACCAGAAAGGAGACAAACTGAGTCACTAAATAGCACTTATATGGAGATATAAAAATTCTGTGTGAAGGTAAATTAGAAGTTTTTCTCTTTTCTTTTTTTTTTCCTCTTTCTCGTCTTCTTTCTATATTCTGTGAGAGGGAGAACATAAAAATGAAGCCATCTCTGTCCCAAACCTCTCCCACCCATGGGTCGGGAGAAGGGGTAGTCATCAGAGGACTTAAACAGAGAATCAAGAAGTTAGAGGAAATGGTTACAAGCCTTGATGATAAAATTCGGAATATGGATGGAGAAATGAAAGAGAATGAAACACTCAGAGAACAAATAAGATCTTTGGAGGAAGCAAATAAAGCACAAGGGCAGGAGAGAAAGGAACTAGAAAAAAGAATAAAGAAGCTGGAAGGGGAAAAGAGTCAACTAGAATCTAGAATTTCTAATCAAGAAGATAAAAACAAACAGCTAAATGACAACCTAAAGGAATTAGATGTTAGTTCACTGCTATCTTCTGAGAGAGACGAGATTGCTGCTTGGAATGTTCAGATTAAGGAAAACATTGAACAGTTCAGAAAAGAGTTCCAGGAGCTGAATATGGAAAATGATGCCATGAAAACGTCCTTTGCTGATGCACTAAAGGGGAATGTGGCAGTAAAAGAGGCTGTAAAGGTGGTGGCACTGGAAAACATACAAACAGTTGACTATAAAGAGACAGTAATCGAAAAAATGAAAGACGTTGTGATGGAAAGGGCAAACCCACTCATCAGACAGGCACTTGATAAGGAGAAGACAGTGGTAATCTCAGGCATAAGTGAATCCCAGGAGCCAACATGGCAGGGGAGACTTGAAGAAAATAAAGCTAACGTTGTAGACCTGATAAGAAAGCTTGGAGTAGTATGTGGTCCTGAGGATATTGTAAACATACACCAACTAGGTAAATATTCGAGGGAAGGAAAGCCGAGACCAACAAAAGTAACCTTTGAGAGAGGGGAGACATGTAGGGAAATATTGTTGAGAAAAAAAAGTCTAAAAGACCTTCAAGAATGCAAAGAAGTGTTCATTAGACGATACAGAACACAGGAAGAGATGGGAAAGATCAAAAACTTGTTGCAAGAGGCAAGAAGGTTAAATGATGAAAGAAATGAAGAAGAGAAGAAAAATTTTCGTTACGGAATACTTCCAGACAAAGGGGAGATAAAGAAGATAATGACAGAAGATCAGGGGATGGGGCCTCATTAAGATTGTTATACACAAATGCTGATGGATTAGCTGGTAAGGCAGTAGAATTAAAAGATAGGATTCACAACAGTAAGGCAGATATAGTAGCAATTACAGAGACTAAGTTGAGTGAGGACATAAACAGTGTCACAGTTTTTCCTAAGGGCTTCAGAATACTAAGGGTCGAAAGATCTGAGAGGACTGGTGGAGGGATAGCACTGCTCATAAGTGAGAGGATTCAAGTTGAAGAGATAAACTTGGCTATAGAAAGTGAGTTCAGGGAATTTCTTGTTGCTCGCATAAATACTGGGTCAGAGAGCATTATAATAACTGTTGTATACAACCTACCAAGGAACCAAAATAGGCTTGAAATTTATGAGGAAAGTCATATAGGTACGATTGAAGTCATAAACTCAGTTGTTAACATGGCGCGGGAGAAAAAATGTAGGATTTTGATTATGGGAGACTTTAATCATAAAGAGATAGATTGGATAAATCTTGACCCACACAGTGGTGAGGACTCCTTTGGGGCAAGATTCCTAGATTGCGTACAAGGGAATTTCCTACACCAACATGTAATGGAACCAACAAGAGCCAGGGGTGCAGATGAGCCATCACTACTTGATCTGGTGTTCACAGATAATGTGTTGGATATTGAAATTATTGAGTATGAACCACCAATTGGAAAGAGTGACCACTGTGTGTTGTTGATGGAGTATATCATTGAAGACATTCTTCCTGAGAGTAGAGGCACTGAGGACATGAGGAGGAACTATCCGAAAGGAGATTACATCAAAATGAATGAGCTTTTTGCAGTTATTGACTGGAGAACCTTATTTTACAACAAATCTGTACAAGAAATGTATGACATCTTTTGTGAGAAATATGGGAAGATAGTAGATTGCTGCATACCTGTCACCAAAGTAGGTGTAATTCATGCCAGAGAGAAATGGTTCGATAATGGGTGTAAAAGAGCTAAGGAGTGGAGAGACAAATGCTGGAAAAGGTATAGGAGGAGAAAAAACATAAATGCCTGGCAAACCTACAAAAGAGCAAGAAATGACTACCTAAGTAAAAGGAGAGAGGCAGAGAAAGATTATGAGAGGGACATCACCAGGAAGGCTAAAGAAAATCCCAAGCTTTTCCACAGCTTTATCAGAGGAAAACTGAAGGTAAAAGAACAGGTTTTAAGGCTAAAGAGAGCGGATGGAAGCATCACTGAGACGGACGAAGAGATCTGCAAAGAATTGAACAAGGAGTTTCAGTCAGTATTTACAGTAGAAAATACCCCACCCCCTCAGATTGCAGTGATAGAAGCTCAAGGGCCGGCATTAGAGAACATCAACCTTACAGCCACAGAGGTATGCAAAGCGCTGATGGATTTAGATGTTCATAAAGCTACAGGTCCTGATGACATATCCCCTCATGTGCTTAAAAAATGCGCAAACACAATATCAGTGGCACTAAGTATCATATTTAAGGAGTCATTGGAGTCGGGGGAGATTCCAAGATGCTGGAAACAAGCAAATGTGATACCTATCTTCAAAAAGGGAAGGAGGGATACGGCTTTGAACTATAGACCAGTTTCCTTGACCAGCATAGTTTGCAAACTTATGGAGAAACTACTAAGGAAACATATCTCTCTTCACTTGGAATCCTTCAACTTTTTGTCAGTGAGGCAACATGGCTTCAGAGAAGGAAGATCAACAGTAACAAACTTATTAGAATTTTATGATGAGGTAAGCCAAATCTTACAGGAAAGAGAGGGCTGGGCAGATTGCATATTCCTAGACTTCCAGAAAGTGTTTGACACTGTTCCACATGGGAGACTTATTAGGAAGCTGCAATCAATGGCTAGAATAGGTGGAAATGTCTTGGAATGGATAAAAACTTACTTAGAAGGAAGGGAACAGAGGGTTAGAGTAAGACACTCAGTGTCTGAATGGAGAAGGGTTAGTAGTGGAGTTCCACAGGGTTCAGTTTTAGGGCCACTTTTGTTCCTTGTATATGTAAATGACCTACCAGAGTCTGTAAATTCATTCATGAATATGTTTGCAGATGATGCAAAGATTGTGAAGAAAGTAAAAAACGAGAACAATGGTAGAGAACTTCAGGAGGATCTAAATAATCTGCATGAGTGGTCAGAAAAGTGGCTAATGAAATTCAATACCTCAAAATGTAAGGTAATGAGAATGGGTACAAGTGCAAGAAGGCCCAAGCTTGACTACTCGGTGGCTGGAGTACAACTTCAGGAGACAGAAAATGAGAGAGATCTAGGAGTAAACATATTGGCAGATTTGTCTCCAGAAATACATATAAATGGCGTAGTAAGGGCAGCATATGCATTCTTATCAAATGTAAGGGTAGCCTTCAGGCACATGGACAAGGAAATGTTCAGAAATATTTATGTAACCTATGTGAGGCCAAAACTCGAATATGCAGCCCCCTTTTGGAATCCGCACTTGAAAAAGCACATAGCTAAGCTTGAAAAAGTTCAAAGACATGCCACGAAACTGGTGCCAGAAATACGCAATCTCGGTTATGATGAGAGGCTGAGGGAATTAGACTTGCCATCACTCGAAGCTAGAAGAGTAAGGGGGGATATGGTGACAGTCTTTAAATTCCTTCATGGTTATGATAGAGTGGATAGGGATCGATATTTCGATATGGCTGGCTCTAGAACTAGAGGTCATAGTTTGAAGCTTCGGAAGAAAACTTGTTTGCAGGATGTAAGGAAATACTTTTTCAGTGTAAGAGTAGTTGATAATTGGAATTCGCTAAGCGAGGAGGTAGTTAATGCTACCTCAATCCATAGTTTTAAGGACAGGTATGATAAGTATCACTAAGTCTAAAAATGGAACCGATCAGGAGACGGGAAGATACGAGCTTTGGGCTCTTTCCCGTAAACACAATTAGGTAATCACAATTAGGTAATCACACGAGGCAGCTCCATTTTTGAATTGTATTTTCAGCATGTCTAACCTATTCTATTCTACTCTACTTATTTATTCTATTTTTCTTTTTATGATTTTTCTAATAAGCACTAACCTATTCATACCCACCCTACCTCTGTCATATGTCTATCTAATCTACATTTGAAGGTGTCTAAGGTATTGGCATTTACTATCATACTAGGAAGCTTGTTCCATGCATCAGCTACTCTATTACCAAACCAATTTTTACCAATTTCCCTTCTGAACCTAAATTTATCAAGCTTAAATCCATTATTACGAGTTCTGGTTTGATCATGAATTTTTAAAACTTTATTAATATCTCCCTTGTTAATCCCTTTAAACCATTTATACACTTCAATCATATCCCCCCTAACTCTTCGCCTCTCTAGAGAATGTAGATTAAGTTTTTTTAATCTGTCCTCATATGGTAGATTTCTGATATTGTGTATCATCTTGGTCATTCTTCGTTGCACTCTCTCCAAGGATTCAATTTCCATTCTATAGTAGGGTGACCAGAATTGCACAGCATAATCTAAATGGGGCCTAACTAATGCAAGATAGAGCTGCAAAATAACTTTTTCCGTCCTATTGCTGATGCTTCTTGAGATAAATCCTAAAATTCTGTTTGCTTTATTTCTGACTGCTGTGCATTGCTCTCTTGGCTTAAGACTACTACTCACAAGAACTCCCAAATCCCTTTCACACTGAGAACTCATGATTTCATGGTTATTTAGCTTATAACTAGTATTGTCTTTTATAGTACCCATTTTAACTACTTTACATTTTTCAACATTAAATTCCATTTGCCATTTGTCCGACCATTCAGATAATCTATTTAGATCTTCCTGTAAAGCATGAATGTCTTCTTTTCCATTTATAGTTCTACCTATTTTAGTGTCGTCTGCGAATTTACTTAGGTTACTACTGATATCCGAATCCAGATCATTTAGATATACGATGAATAATAGAGGACCCAGTACCGAGCCTTGTGGTACCCCGCTAGTAACCGAGCCCCACTCTGATTTCTCTCCATTTATGCAAACCCTCTGTTTTCTGTCTTTTAACCATTGTTTGATCCATCTGAGCACAGCTCCTCCTATACCATGAGCTTCCAGCTTTTTAACTAATCTTTTGTGAGGAACTCTATCAAAAGCTTTGCTAAAATCTAGATATATTGTATCATATTCTTTGCCACAATCTACTGCCTCGTAAACTTCTGAATAAAAAGACAGTAAGTTTGTAAGGCACGAAAAACCCTTAAGAAACCCGTGTTGTGAAAGTTTTATCAGTCTGTGTAATTCTAGATGTGCCCTTATTTTATTTGCAATTATGGATTCTAGAATCTTACCCACTGTTGACGTTAAACTTACCGGCCTATAATTATTCTTTTTAACACGTTCTCCTTTTTTAAATATTGGTACCACATCTGCCAATTTCCACTCCATGGGTACCGATCCTAATTTTATTGAATTATTAAATAATGCAGTTAGAGGACAACTAAGCTCTTCCTTGCATTCCTTTAATATTCTAGCATATATTCCATCAGGTCCCGGAGATTTATGAGCCTTTAATTTATCTATTTCTTTTATTACCTCCTCTCTCGTAATATTTATTGAACTAAGTATATTATCGGGACTGTCTCTGTAAATGGATTCTACTTCCGGAATATTTTCCAAGTTTTCATTTGTAAATACAGATAAGAAATAATCATTTAAACATGTACACATCACTTTATCGTCATCTGTGATATGGCCATTGGCTACTCCAATTGGTCCGACTTTTTCCTTAAATTTTGTTTGATAATGTTGATAAAACCCTTTAGGATTTTCTTTAGCTTCTCCTGCTATTCTAACTTCGTATTTTCTTTTCGACTCTCTAACTATCTTTTTAACTTCCCTGTTTAACTGTATATATTGCTGCCTCACATGCTCTTCACCTCTTTTTAGTTTCCTGTATATTCCTCTTTTGATACCTATAAGATTCTTTATTCTATTGTTCATCCATTTAGGGTCATTTTTTCTTGATCTGCAATGTTTCATGGGAATATAGTCTCTCTGACTATTCTTAAGAGTCATGACAAAATTGTTATATTCCTCATCCAAATTTATATTAACTGACGGGCTGCTGTTGTTTCCTGTGAGAGAATTTAATGTATTGATCTTATCTTGTGATAATCCTTGGCATGTGGTACTCAAATTTCGGGGTAATCCGCTACCTGCGACCTGACCTGCTGGATTAACTACCCACATCTGTACCCCAGAAATCCCTTCCCATACCTCATTAGATAATTTAGTTTTTAAGCCCTCAAAATCTCCTGCTCTAAAGTTTGGAACAATATTCTTATTTTCCTTTATAGTTTCCTTGAAAATTATGTTAAATCTAATGGAATCATGGTCACTGTTGCCCAATTTTTCACCAACTTCTAAATTTGTAACCATATTCTCTCTATTACTAAGAACTAAATCTAGTGTATTTACCCCCCGTGTTGCTTCATGTACATGCTGAGAAAGGAAATTGTCTTCTACTACTTCCAAAAACTCCTTAGAGCTACTATCACCTGTTATGGTTTCCCAGTTAATATGTCTAAAATTAAAATCGCCTACAATGCAAACTCTATTTGACCTGCTCACTTTAGAAATTTCATCGTATATAACTTGAGTCAACTGGAAAGAATATTTGTTATTCGCCTCATAATTTGGGACTCTGACATGAAAAAAAGCTCTTAAAACATATATCAGTAGTAATAAATGAGAGAAATAACCCTCTGCGAATTCTCTTTGCTTGCCAAACTTTTATGGTTTCCAGATTAGATTCTTTCTTAAAGTATTTAGTGTAAATCTTGTTTTCTTTAAGGCCGCTTTCACACCAAAGTGGCACGTGGCATGCCACGTGCCACTCCAGTTGAAAACGAACATCCAGAAATATATGATATCTTTCACACAGAAGTGGCGTGACACGTCCCATGTGCCACGTGCGACTTGCAACTGGAGTTCCTAGTGGCATGCCACGTGTGACTTGCCACTTTGTTGTGAAAGTGGTCTTACAGTTACACAATTAAGAATATTTTGATAAAAAGAAAAAAAAAATCTAAATTGCAACATAGTATACAAGATACCTTAAGATATTACAAATGATGATATTGAACAAACCAGAAAAAAATTGATAAAAACAGTAAATCAGCGTAAATATTTAGCTACAACAGGTCAAAATTAAAATGCCATTTTTATTCATTTAAGTAATATGTCCCTAAGGTTTGCTTGGCCCGCAAATATTGCAAGAGTTAATTGTAATAACTTTGTTTCTAGAAATTTTCTTGCATCCGCTTTTATAGAGTTAACAATAAATAATAACCTCAATTTAGGCCCCAGTCAGTTTTAATTGGACCCAATTATTTACCAATTCTCTCTCTAAAAAAAAAAAAAGCCTTAGCATACAAAATTAGAGATTACAGATAATTCAGTTTAGATTAAACGCATTCAAGTACCCTGTGGTAAATAATTAATTTAATCGTTCTCTACTTTAATTGTTGTATCATTATATTTATAATTTTAATCTTAATACTTACTTTGTATTTTGATTTCAGAGTTTTAGTCAGTTGCTCTGAAGGTGGTCTTAAATACAGTCTGCAAGATTCCAGTACTCTGTCTTTTCCTTTTTCCTTTCGTAGCTAACCTCTATCTATATATATATATATATATATATATATATATATATATATATATATATATATATATATATATATATATATATATATATATGTGTGTGTGTGTGTGTGTGTGTGTGTGTGTGCATATATATATATATATATATATATATATATATATATATATATATATATATATATATATATATATATATATATATATATATATATATATATATATATATATATATATGAATGTATGTATGTATGTATGCACACGCACACACACACACACACACACACACACACACACACACACACACACACACACACACACACACATATATATATATATATATATATATATATATATATATATATATATATATATATATATATATATATATATATATATATTGATAAGCCATTTTCCCCTCTTAAGGGGGGTGACTGAGTTAAGGCATAATACTCTGACTCTTTTGGAAGAGAAAATACAGAAGAGTTAATATAAATTTGGATGAGGAATATAACAATTTTGTCATGACTCTTAAGAATAGTCAGAGAGACTATATTCCCATGAAACATTGCAGATCAAGAAAAAATGACCCTAAATGGATGAACAATAGAATAAAGAATCTTATAGGTATTAAAAGAGGAATATACAGGAAACTAAAAAGAGGTGAAGAGCAGGTGAGGCAGCAATATATACAGTTAAACAGGGAAGTTAAAAAGGTAGTTAGAGAGTCGAAAAGAAAATACGAAGTTAGAATAGCAGGAGAAGCTAAAGAAAATCCTACAGGGTTTTATCAACATTATCAAACAAAATTTAAGGAAAAAGTCGGACCAATTGAAGTAGCCAATGGCCATATCACAGATGACGATAAAGTGATGTGTACATGTTTAAATGATTATTTCTTATCTGTATTTACCAATGAAAACTTGGAAAATATTCCGGAAGTAGAATCCATTTACAGAGACAGTCCCGATAAAATACTTAGTTCAATAAATATTACGAGAGAGGAGGTAATAAAAGAAATAGATAAATTAAAGGCTCATAAATCTCCGGGACCTGATGGAATATATGCTAGAATATTAAAGGAATGCAAGGAAGAGCTTAGTTGTCCACTAACTGCATTATTTAATAATTCAGTAAAATTAGGATCGGTACCCATGGAGTGGAAATTGGCAGATGTGGTACCAATATTTAAAAAAGGAGAACAAGTTAAAAAGAATAATTATAGGCCGGTAAGTTTAACGTCAACAGTGGGTAAGATTCTAGAATCCATAATTGCAAATAAAATAAGGGCACATCTAGAATTACACAGACTGATAAAACTTTCACAACACGGGTTTCTTAAGGGTTTTTCGTGCCTTACAAACTTACTGTCTTTTTATTCAGAAGTTTACGAGGCAGTAGATTGTGGCAAAGAATATGATACAATATATCTAGATTTTAGCAAAGCTTTTGATAGAGTTCCTCACAAAAGATTAGTTAAAAAGCTGGAAGCTCATGGTATAGGAAGAGCTGTTCTCAGATGGATCAAACAATGGTTAAAAGACAGAAAACAGAGGGTTTGCATAAATGGAGAGAAATCAGAGTGGGGCTCGGTTACTAGCGGGGTACCACAAGGCTCGGTACTGGGTCCCCTATTATTCATCGTATATCTAAATGATCTGGATTCGGACATCAGTAGTAACCTAAGTAAATTCGCAGACGACACTAAAATAGGTAGAACTATAAATGGAAAAGAAGACATTCATGCTTTACAGGAAGATCTAAGTAGATTATCTGAATGGTCGGACAAATGGCAAATGGAATTTAATTTTGAAAAATGTAAAGTAGTTAAAATGGGTACTATAAAAGACAATACTAGTTATAAGCTAAATAACCATGAAATCATGAGTTCTCAGTGTGAAAGGGATTTGGGAGTTCTTGTGAGTAGTAGTCTTAAGCCAAGAGAGCAATGCACAGCAGTCAGAAATAAAGCAAACAGAATTTTAGGATTTATCTCAAGAAGCGTTAGCAATAGGACGGAAAAAGTTATTTTGCAGCTCTATCTTGCATTAGTTAGGCCCCATTTAGATTATGCTGTGCAATTCTGGTCACCCTATTATAGAATGGAAATTGAATCCTTGGAGAGAGTGCAGCGAAGAATGACCAAGATGATACACAATATCAGAAATCTACCATATGAGGACAGATTAATAAAACTTAATCTACATTCTATAGAGAGGCGAAGAGTTAGGGGGGATATGATTGAAGTGTATAAATGGTTTAAAGGGATTAACAAGGGAGATATTAATAAAGTTTTAAAAATTCATGATCAAACCAGAACTCGTAATAATGGATTTAAGCTTGATAAATTTAGGTTCAGAAGGGAAATTGGTAAAAATTGGTTTGGTAATAGAGTAGCTGATGCATGGAACAAGCTTCCTAGTAGGATAGTAAACGCCAATATCGTAGACACCTTCAAATGTAGATTAGATAGACATATGACAGAGGTAGGGTGGGTATGAATAGGTTAGTGCTTGTTAGCAAAATCATAAAAAGAAAAATAGAATAAATAAGTAGAGTAGAATAGAATAGGTTAGACATGCTGAAAATATAATTCAAAAATGGAGCTGCCTCGTGTGTGCCAGTAGGCATGTTGCAATGTCCTCTATTCTTATGTTCTTATGTTCTTATGTTCTTAAGAGGGGATTCCCAATCCCCTCGCTCCGCACCATTTAGTCGAGTCTTACGACACCCAGGGGAACACGGAAGAAGTATTCTAACCCCTCCCTCAGGGATATATATATATATATATATATATATATATATATATATATATATATATATATATATATATATATATATATATATATATATATATATAACAGTACTTTAGTTTATTTACTAAAAATATGCTACATTCCTCTATTAATATTCACTATTAGAAGTACTGCGAAAGTTCACTCATTTATTGTAGCAATAATTTTACCCTTATCACACATTGTTGGAGCCGAGGTAGGCAAAATAATGGATTCTTTGTATACTATACACAAGGGATATTATTCCCCACATAAGTAAGTGTCCCAGTAAAAGCAAAAACTGAACTCGCTATGGAGGTAATTCCCGATACTCTCGCTACACCCCATTTAATCGACTTTTACGACATAGGAAAAACAGAGGTGCACTACTTGTCCCCCATCCCAGAAGGAGAAAGAATAAAATGACGAGAAAGAGATAATGAGCTATGGGAGGCAGAGGTCACTCAACGCCTAACTTGGACCGAACCCACCCAAATCCAATAACTGATATATATCTAAAGGGAAATAATGTTTCTAATTCAACGAAACTCCGTGTGTCCAATTCAAAATCTAGAAAACAAATTAGTAATATAGATAAACATGGGATTGTCGTTTTATGTATCTCTATAAATCCCTATTCAAATGTCGGTGGACACAGACAGGTCGAAGCTGGGGAATTATGGCTGGATGCCCTTCCTAACGCCCCACGACCTATATAAACGTGAGTAATGATGGGATTTAAATATGTGGATAAACATGAATAATGGTGGGATTCATATGCAGACATCAGACACATTTGTTAATATAGATCAGTTCCATTTTCACTTACAAAATTTATGACTTCTATTTTAAAATGCAAAATACCACTGTAATCTCATTCACAGTCCTCTTCTTCCGTTGGTTACAATAATATACATAATACATATGCTGAATGGATGCGTACATTGGCACAACACTAACATGCGATACTGGAGTAGCGAAATGTGTTACAGACAGGAATGAAAACGTACAAATTGAATATATTTGGCACATTTTGAAAGTTAACTTTTGTAATGTAGTTTTTCTTAGACTGGTTTAATATTTGCATATATGGGGTGAATCTGTTATGTTTGGGCTTGCTAAAGTATGACTTAAGTAACCGTACTCCGAAAATGATTAGTTTTTTTTATGTTTGTGACACCAGGACGGGCCTAAAAATACTAAAATAAAACAGCCTTTATCGGGCCTGGGCACGAAAAATACATAAAGTAAAGAGAAACAGAGATAGAGAGAGTAATGACCTGTCAGGTGTGAAGGGATAATAAAAGATGTGTAATGAATATCCAAGAATATTCAGTGTAGCTGTAGGCATAGAAAAGGAACCGTAACTGAAGGAAGACTTAACATCGAACAAAACATATTCAATTTGCCTAGTCGAAATCTGTGACTTCATTAGAAAGTGAGTAAGATCAGTAAGTAGGTGATTACTGGGTGTACGAAGAGTCTGCAGCTAATGCCGTTTTAGTTATGTACATGTCTGTTCACCCCAATTCGAATGGGGACTCATTGGATTCGGTTTTACGTCACGAACTCCCTTTTCTACTAAGGGCTAGGACGGTTGCCTTCTCACGAAGAACTTGTTTTGGCAGATGTAATCGTTACCCTGAGTGTATGCCCTTACTAACCTCAGGGGACTCATTGTGACGCGTAAAACAGAGCACAATATGAGTTCTTCCGTGTTCTCTACGTAACGATGATTTGATCAGTGTACTGGGATCATCTTTAGAACACGTCTAAACTTTTTTTAGGCTGAGGTGATGATCTCGCATTTCAACAGTATAGCCTTCAAGAGTCCACAGAATGCAAAGCCAAGGGGTTAATGCCAAGGAGTTTGCTATGCTCATCTCGCTAGACCTCTCCTCCTAATTCATCGCAATAGTGAGGTAACATGACATCGAGCTAATGATTCAATATTCTATTGATTCCAGGTTTTTTGGAAATATAATAAAATTCACGTATTCCAGCTGTTACTTCCATATTTTTTTTTCATTATTAGTTCATACCTAGGAAATTCAACACTAAACAAGAGAGTGGTTTGTACAATTCATCCTCGCAAGAATATCTTGGAGATAAGGAGGAATGAGAATTGGCCTCTTTCGTGTTAGTTGTCCTTATCAACATAGCAACAGAAAGCTGTAATCGAGGTGGATTTTTTTTTTTTTTTTTAAGAAAGGGCCTCAGTTTAGGAAGAATTTGTCTAACCTGCAACTTCTATCATCATCATATCTTTCGGCTTCTCCCGTCAGGGGCTGCCGCATAGGGCATTTGGTCTCCATACTGCCTCTTCCTCCACCACACCAAATACCCTAATGTTCTCCCTCACCACATCCATAAACCTGCTCTTTGGCCTACCTGTTCTGCTCCTGCACGGCAGCCTCCATGGTTAATGAAAATACTCTATTCAACGAACTGGTAGCTCAGTGGTAGAGTGCATGAATCGGTAAGCAACTAACGCGGGTTCGATCCACGGTTGAGTGTTAGGAAGGGCATTCGGCCTCAGTCCCCCAACTCCAACATATCTGCATCAACCCTCATTCGAATGGGGACTAATTGTGACACATTAACGCATGGAACTGTACTGTAACGATAAATTACAGTCCGTTTCGGCTACCCGATCAATAGGCCATAACAAGAAACTGGTTTTCACCGGTAGAGATTATATTATAAAAGGACATGTTCCACTTCCATCGTTTCCCTCTGATCGATCAAGACACCTCGTGTGTACAACCTTTGGAAAATGATCAATAAAGAGGCCAGTAATGTATTCTGCTCCCTATTTGAGCAAGACAGTGACCTATTTCTTATGCAAACGGTTTGAAAATTACGGTTTACAGCCCATCAGTCTTAAATAATATTTCTCCTGAAACCGTTTCGAAAATTATTTTTTATAATCATTTTTATGATAGTAACCACAATTAACGTAATCAATAACTTGATTAATATTAACTTTAAGTAAAATTGCTCAAAGCTTTCTTAGCATAAAACATTATTATCGAGGCTACTGATGTCTGGATGATCATATTGATATTATCAACAAGCTGAGACATAGTCTTATTAAGCTATACTGTGTTTGTTCAATGTAAACACACTTATAAGTCAACTTTGCAAGTTCATCTTTCCTTCTCCTGAGGTGGGGACAAAAATATCGCTCATGTGTTCCACTATGTGTCGCATCAGTCGACTAAATGGGGCAAAAGGAGATGACTGGGAATTCGACTCTTCTTGCTGTCCACCAGCAAAGAGTCAGAGTTTTGTTCTGACTTGGTCAATCCTTTATAAATGTACAGTTTTGTGTCGTTTTAGCTTCCATTCGACTGGGGGTGGACACAGACATGGTGGAGCTGGGGGATTAAAGCTAGATGCCTTTCCTAACGCCCAGCAGTGGGCGTAAACCCGCGTTAGCCATTTCTCGACTCGTGCACTACCACCGAGCTACAGCACCCCCCTCCTTGTAACGAATATAATTTTTTTTTAAATTTATATTTGATACTTCTTGCTTGCAATTACTTATTTTTACAATTACTCTTCTGATGTCATCAAAGATATTTGTCGGTATTATCATTTACTTGATAGATCCTACAGCTGTTGTGAACTGACATATATTCTAAATCCGCTAAAACCTCAGAGGTCAAGGTTTATGGCCAATGTTCCGACTATAAGGGTTCTGGTAGTAAGACTTCCTCCAGATCATTGGCTTTTCCACCCCTCACAAAGGGTTGTCATCTTCATTTTCGTCGTCGTCTTCGTTATAATCTTCGTCCTTCAGCAAGTGCTGGTCAATTCACATTTAAATCTAAACAAAGGCTTTACATTTTCACACGACCTCCCTCCCTGGCTCTTAGGGGCTGTAAGCAGCTGAATCCTGTGTCTCTTCCATTGCATTATACAATTCCCTCCTTCTTCTGCATCAGTTATTTAACTTCTAGCCTATCAGAAGGCATAACACATACCACTAGTTAAGCAGACTTTACCATAGGCTCTAACATGAAATTAAATATGTATATCTATATATAAATAAATTAATTAATAAATAAATAAATAAATAATCAAATAAAAATAATAAATCATATATAAAAAGTACCTTTCGCACTTATATATATATATATATATATATATATATATATATATATATATATATATATATATATATATATATATATATATATATATATATATATATATATATATATATCACTGTAAATTAAACAAACAGGCAAATCAAGAAACATAAATAGATAATTACTTAAGCTAAATAAATAGATCACGGAGAAATAACGTGTATATCACGCTCTTATATATACAAATGCAAATTTATGCACAAAATAAGAAAACATTTTAATTAGTAAAGGAACAAAAATCTAAAAGATTTTAATTACATAATATTTTACATTCCCTTTTGACATATAAAAAAAAACACATCCACTGGTCAAGAAGAAAGAGGAAGTCAGAAAGACAAACAAAGAAATATAGATAGATCCATAAAACATACAATACGAGAGAGAGAGAGAGAGAGAGAGAGAGAGAGAGAGGAGAGAGAGAGAGAGAGAGAGAGAGAGAGAGAGAGAGAGAGAGAGAGAGAGAGAGAGAGAGAGATAATGACTCTCAAGAGGGTGTTGTTGATACCATCAAAAGGCTTGAGTAAATGTGTATAACCGTAGCTAATTTGAACAAGGACTGACATAGAAGGCGTGATGTTACTAAGAAATTCTGAAGATATTGCTGTCGCTTGTCTATTTAACTGAATCAATCTATCTTGATTCATGAGATATAATTTTTTCTTCTTTAGCTTTTCTTTAGATGTCCTGAGTCATTTTTAAATTGTTGCAATTGCTTGTCAATTTACCTCCATCAATACTTTTTCCTGTACAATAAGTTTTTCGTTTTAAATAGATTTCCTTTTGATGTTTCAAAGTAATATATGAGTTGCTGCAATAGACTGTCAGTTTACTCACATCAGTAAATCCTCGGTTGCAATAGGTCTTTTGTAATTAATTTTATGAAGGTAATTACCCACTTACGTTCAAGGAAAAGTTTCGTTAGTTCGCAACTACTCGTCTTCTGGTCTTTTCTTTTTTCTCATTGGCACTTATCATACCTTCCATTACAACTAAGAATGCATTTAACATTCATGATTGTGTGTATGTGTGTATTTAGGAAATCTGTCTCATGAAAAAGAGCCCCATGGTCGAAACTCCCCGTCTTCTGATGGGTTTCTTTTCTTTTTTCCCACGAGCTCCTATCATTTTTATTCCCTTAAAACTATGAATGCATTTATATTTTACAGATTCTTCGATTAGCAAATACCAATTATCAAATATTTAAAAAAAAATTCATAAAACGTTCAAGGATTTTTCATGCAGTTTCAGAGTGTACTCTTAGTTCTAGAGCCGCCAATGTTAAAGTATCTTATCTGACCAGTCATGTGGACTGTTAGGGTCTTCAAGAAATTCTCGAGCATATTCTTTTTTTTTTTTTCGTTTTTTACTCCATCAATTTTTTTTTTTTAGCGTCGTCTGCAAATATACTTAAAAATTCACTAACACTGGCAAAACATTTACATATGTAGGAAACAGAAGATGCCCTAAAACTCATTCATGTGGCACTCCGCTGCTAACCTTCCTCAACTCTATTATATCGTCATCCATTCTGGCTGTATCAACTGCCTTCTGAAAATCTCATAATATGCAATCTGCTCAGCTCTCTTTTCCTTGTGAGAAAACTTTTATCTCATCAAAAACTTCCAATAAGTTTCTTAAGTGTAGACCTGCCTTCTCAGGAGAGCCATGTTGTCTAACACAAAAAGTAGGAAGACTCCAACTCAATAGAGATGTGTTTTCTTAGTAGCTTCTCTATACCTGTGCAATCTTTGCTAGTCAGTGAATCTGTCCTATAGTTTAGAGCTGTGTCTCTCCTTTCAATTTAATAATACCGTAGTCATAACGTTCGCTCGTTTCCAGCATCTTGGAATCTCACCGGATTCCAG
>JAXCGZ010003787.1:115000-127500 GCA_037179515.1 Halocaridina rubra | reverse complement strand
TTAGATAGAAAATCTGCAAATAGTTAACTCTAATCTTAAAAGTAAATATTATTGAAAACGTAACTCTTATAATAACTGGACAAGACCAAAAAAAAAAAAAAGGTCATCAAACTTTATGTTTAATATACAGATTATTTCGAAAGGTCTGTGAATTCTCAACTTCGTAATTGCAAAGATAACAAGTGCCAAAAACGGGGACCTAATCAAGAGTAACTTCCTCACCCATCTGAAGAGAAAAATATTACTC
Source organism: Halocaridina rubra (assembly GCA_037179515.1). Classification (NCBI taxonomy): domain Eukaryota; kingdom Metazoa; phylum Arthropoda; class Malacostraca; order Decapoda; family Atyidae; genus Halocaridina; species Halocaridina rubra. The sequence continues at coordinate 127,253 of JAXCGZ010003787.1, read as the reverse complement.
TGTGTACTTCGGAAAGCTGCACACGAAATATACAACCACTCTTGAGGTAAGCAAAGGAAAAAAAATCATTTATAATTTAAGTTTCTTTGTTTTATCATTATTTCAATACCTGAGAAAGTAGCCAATCACATACGTCCCACTTCACGACGCAACTGGGCTTAACCACAAATTTGCCATTTGCATAAGATCACTCATTAAACCTGCTAAGTCTCAGCAGTTACTGGACAAACAGACATCACTACTAGTTCACCACGAAATTGGTAGCACTACTAATTTATCATTTGCTGCTGAGTTAGCAACGGAAACTAAAGAGTAACAGACGTCACTCTTGCTTCTCCACATACCTGGTATCACCACAATGCTACAATGTCCATCATTGTACTCTTTAAGTTTGCTAAGTTGACAGGGATTTAGATAGGATTGATACACTGTCATTTCTTCCACATCCATAGACTAAATGAGAAAAAAAAACATAACCGCAGCCAGTAAACAAAGCAGCTTCGAACTCTGTTCTTCTGGTGTGGGAATCCAGTAATATATAAATCAGGTCACTCATCACAAGGTCACGTGTCGATATCATACTGATATAAGAGAGAGTAAACAAATACAGTCATCGGGGGAAGTACTCAACTCAACTTGGTGCCCGTTCCAAGCCCGGAAGAATGGAGAGGTTTTGGCGTCAGGAAGAGAATCCCGCAGTAAAACTTTCAGCCAAAAAACAATACTTAATCTTGAGGAGGCTTGTGAGAAACAGCGACTTCATATGAATAAAGGAAAACAGCCGATAAAGAAGGAAGACAGAGGAGAAGGGGATGGATATAGCAAAGATGAAAATGTTGAGGTGGATGTCTGGAGTAACAAGGAGTGATAGAATTAGGAATGCGTATATAAGAGGATCGACAAAGGTAGTTGAATTATCAAAGAAAATACATGAGGGAAGGCTTAGATGGTATGGACACCTGTTACGTAGGGACGAACATCATGTAGGAAGACATACGATGGAGATGGAAGTTCGGGGTAGAAAGAGGAGAGAAAGACCAAGAAAAAGATGGCGTGATTGCATAGGGGAAGACTTGCAATGGAAGGGTATTGATGAACATGAAGCACAGAACAGAAACAGATGGAGACGACTCATTCACAACGGCGACCCCATATAATTATGAGTTAAAGCTGAGAAGAAGAAGAAGAAGAAGAAGAAGAAGAAGAAGAAGAAGAAGAAGAAGAAGAAGAAGAAGAAGAAGAAGAAGAAGAAGAAGAAGAAGAAGAAGAAGAAGAAATATTTAAACCACCTCACACAAGTTACAATCTATAGAAATAGCGACCCAATATGAACATGTGAAAAGCACCCAATAATGAAGAAAAGAGCAAAATCCGCCTCAAACCAGTAACAATCCATAGTAGCACCTATAATTAATATTTATTTATGACATTATCGAGGCTGAATCACGGGTTTTTTCCATAGAGAATATAACCTTCAAACATTTCCTACCTTTTCGGCAGCTTTTCACATAATGATATGGGATCGCTGTTTCTCATTAACCTCTTTGAGACTACAGCATTAGTTTTGGCTCAAGGTATTAAGTCTGAATATATTTTCTGACACCAGTCTTCTCCATTGATACGGGCTTTGGACCGGTACCCAATATAGATGGCGTGCTCCCCCAGTGGTACTGTTACTAATTATTGTTAATATAAGGAGTCTTCGGGGTTCATACTCAAGTATTTACTTTAAAAGAATAAAATAAATGTTCGTGGCTCTCAGTTTCAAAGTTACACATATGCTTCACTCAAGCTAAATAGATTCTAGAGTATTTTATAAGGATTACTAACGTCAAATAGCACAGTATTAACAAAATAATAATAATAATAATAATAATAATAATAATAATAATAATAATAATAATAATAATAATAATAATAATGATAATAATAATAATGATAATAATAATAATAATAATAATAATAATAATAATAATAATAATAATAATAATAATAATAATAATAATAATAATAATAATGATAATAATAACAATATTAATTAATAATAATAATAATAATCAATAATAATAATAATAATAATAATAATAATAATAATAATAATAATAATAATAATAATAATAATAATAATAATAATAAATAATAATAATAATAAAAAGTTAGTCTTTATATAAAGTCTAAGGAAATGTAAGTAAAATGATCTTAAGAATAAAAATGGAATCGAAGTTATCTTTTATCGGTGTGACAAACACCATTACGTTGACAAATGAGAAACAGTAAGGTAAGCCTTGTTTTGCTTTATTCTTGAGCTGCTACTTTTTTATCTTCCCAATGTTTTCTTTGTGCCCAGGTCCAATGAGGGTAATAACCTTTACACGTTCCGGTTTAACACATTAAAATATATGTATGAAGGTGGTTATATTTATGAATCAGCGAGAAAATAACTAAAATATCAAAACATTTTCTAAACTTTTTTCCTCTCAATACAACACCATATTACGAAAAAAAAGCGCTTTCTTTAATATTCTAATTCAAGAAAGACAAAGAGCTACATTAGTATATCGAAAAAGAAAAAACAACTTTATTATTTCTTTACATATTCTAATATGTTTGTATGACTTTTTTAAGCACGTTTATTTAGTATTTCATTATTTTCATATTAATATTATAAACTTATCACGATAATTTTTTTCTTTCATGATCATTTCATGTATTTTTGCGTTTATTCACATTTTATTTTTTGCTTATTTTAGTAGAAAACTGTTATACTTTTGTTTGCATTGTTTTGAGATTGTAAATACCAATCAATCAATCAATCAATCAATCAATCAATCAATCAATCAATATATATATATATATATATATATATATATATATATATATATATATATATATATATATATATATATATATATATATATATATATATATATATATATATATATATATATATATATATTCGATAATGACGAAATAATATCAGTGTGTAATTATTTGTAAAATATAATGCCGAAATAATATTAATGTGCAAACATTTGTAAAATATAATGCCGAAATAATATTAATGTGTAAACATTTGTAAAATATGTATATACGCGTACCTATCAATTTAAGTTTCGTACCATTTTTCTATATTTCTACTGTATAAGTAGGAAGGTGTCTAATAAATAGTCTATGATATGAAATTCATGCAATGTCGAATCCCTGTCTGGAATCGGGCTTAAATAAAAAAAAATAAATTCCACAAAAACAAATGCATATATTAATACCTTTTTTTTATGAGTATGACACCGGGACAGGCAGAAACTGCCTTCATCAATAAAGGCCCGGGTACGAGAAAATACCAAGACGAAGGAAAAGAAAAAGGTTAAGGGCAAGGCAGAGATGAGGTGATGTCACACAAAGGAAAACGACAGACAGAAAAAATAGTCAAAGAACAGAGGACCCAGAGATAGGAGGACTAGGCTCTGAGATGACGATAGATCTGCTTTTTGAAGGATGAAAGGTCATAAGAATTAGGAATGACAGAAGGAGGAAGAGAGTTCCAGTGTCTGGAGGTAGATGGGAAGAAGCAGTCGCTGCACCGACCAATTCGTGAGCTGCAAATCTCCACACAGTATCTGTGAGATGAGGCCGCTTGGCGAGTATTACGCGGCCTCGGCAGTGGGGGAGGGATGCAACTCGCCAACTCATCAGAGCAGCGATGGAAGAAGTAGCGATAGAAGAGCGAAAGAGAAGATACCTCAAGGCGAAGAGAGAGAGAGAGAATCCAGATTAGAAGTAAGAGAAGGATCATTAATGAGTCTGACTGCCTTAGATTCAACCCTATCAAGAAGATAAGTATAAGAAGAAGCACCCCAGATGTGTGAACAGTATTCTAAGCAGGGACGGATAAGACCTTTATAAATTTTAAGTAACTCCAAAGAGAAAAAGTAATGACGAAAACGAAACAAAGCCCCCAATTTTTTGGATGAAGATTTAGAAATTTGGATTATGTGCTTCCTCCAAGACAAGATAGAGCTATATGGATTCCTAATATGTTGATAGAGTTAAGAGGGATAAAGAGATAGCCAGAAACTATACCATGGAGGCATTGAATTTAACTAAGTTTTGAGTGCCCCACTCAGATATTCTCTGCAAATCTGAGTTAAGAGTAGAAGAAAGAGCGATACGAGATTGATTACGAGTAACAGATGAAGGTTGTGAAGAAAAGGCAGAGGAAAAGTGAAGGGTAGAATAATCATCAAAGGCATGAAGAAGAGGGGAAGATGGGGATTGTAGAAGATCATTGATGAAGAGAAGGAAGAGAGTAGGTGAAAGAACAGAGCCCTGTGGAACACCACTGGTAACATAGAAAGGGCTAGATGTCGCGCCATCAACAATTGCAGACATGAAACGGTCAGTAAGAAAACTGGAAATCAGAGAACAGAAAGAAGGGGTAAAGCCATAGGTAGAGAGTTTGGCCAACAGGGCCTTGTGCCAGATTCTGTCAAAAGCCTGAGATATCAAGGGCGATGCCAAAGGATTCCCCATAGCTCCTCAGAGAAGATGACCATACATGTGTAAGATAGGACAGGAGATCACCAGTGGATCTTGCCTTGCGGAAGCCGTACTGGTGATCGGAGATAAGTGAATTAGATTCAAGGCGTTTCAAGAAGTGAACACTGAGGAAAGTTTCGAAAACTTTAGCAATAGAGAAGGTTAGGGCAATAGGTCGGTAGTTAGAAGGAATAGAGTGGTCACCCTTCTTAGGAACAGGTTTAACTAGAGCATGCTTCCAAGATGAAGGATAGATACTGGTTGACAGAATGAGGCGAAAAAGACGGCAAAGCACGGGAGCCAGTTCATCTGCAAACTCCTTAAGGAACCTTGCAGAGATGCCATCAGGACCAAATGCCTTGTTCGTCTTTAGCGAGCGAAGAACCTTATGAACTTTGCGTGAAGAAGGTTAAGGGAGGGCATAGGGTTAGAGAGGGGTAAAGAGTGAGGAACAGGTGGGCTTAAATCGTTTATAGAAGAGTTGGCAGAAAAATGAGAGCAAAAGAGAGTGGCTTTGTCAGTGGGAGAGCAAGCTACAGTGTAGCTTTTTCAGTGGGAGAGCAAGCTACAGTGTAGCTTTTTCAGTGGGAGAGCAAGCTATAGAACCATCAGAACGAATGAGTGGGGGAGAGCTTGAGTTACAGAAGTTTTTGGAGAAGTTTTTGGTTAAGGACCAGAAGCATTTGTCTGTGGGAGAGGAGTTAAGGTCATCAACTTTCCTTTTTATAAAGGAAGTCTTAGACCTTCGAATCTGAGCAGTACAGCTATTCCTAGCTACAATTAAAGCAGAGCGAGTTAAGTCGGAAGGAGAGGCTTGGTAAGATCGGTGTGCCCGATTCCTTGCCTGGATAACCATGGAGCAGGCACGGTCAAACCAAGGTTTAGGGGGAGAGAAAGTGTTTGTAGAAGAGGGGATGTACACCTCCATTCAACCGGTCATGATTAAATAAATGAAAAAAAACAATGATATAAAGACTAAATACAGTACAAAATAATAAAGGCATAACAGTCATTAATGAAGAAATAAAACAAAATGAAATAAAATAAAATAACAATTAAAGTAAATATATAAATTACTAAATAATTATATAAATGAAAAATAACTGACAAATAATAAATAACTTAGAAAATACACATGTATAAATAAAATAAAACAATACAGAAATGAATAAACAAATAAATAACTAAATAAGTAAATACATAAACTAATAAAATAGTTATTAACTAATAAATAAGTAGGAAAATAAATGCTCTCTATAGGCAGTCATCCCAATTCACTGTTTCACGTGTCACAATTGGTCCCCATTCGTATGGGGGTGGACACAGACATGTTGACACTGGCAGATTAAAGCTAGATGCCCTTCCTAACACACCGCGATGGGATAAAGCTCACGTTAGTCGCATCCCACCTGAAGCACTTAACCAATAAGCTACCGCGGCCCCCCAATATTGACAGTCATCTTCGTACAAAAAAATTCCTTTCCGCTTGCTCACAAGCACGTCAAGTAGGTGACTCTTATTATATTCAATTATTGTTGACCATTGATTTCTGACCCCCCCTCACCCTTGTCTCACTCCCCCCTTTCTTCTCTCTCTCTCTCTCTCTCTCTCTCTCTCTCTCTCTCTCTCCTCTCTCTCTCTCTCTCTCTCTCGCACACACACACACACACACACACACACACACACACACACACACACTGAGGTGAAGCCTCGCATGTGAGACCTGGAACGTCCAATTGAGAATAATAATATAAATAATAATAATAATAATAATAATAATAATAATAATAATAATAATAATAATAATAATAATAATAATAATAATAATAATAATAATAATAATAATAATAATAATAATAATAATAATTTCTTCTTTACAAGAAGAAAAACAAAAACAAAATCATAATGACACAAGGAGCGTGAAACATATTGTCATATCCAAATTCCCATAATATAGATAAGGGAACCATCGTTATGATAGAGATTATCATGATTCTGTTGACAGGTATGTCAAATCGAGTTACGTTAAGGAGACAGACTGATCGAATTCTGACGGACCCAGAGAAAAAGTCAAGTAGTAAAAAAAATTATTTATTATTTAATTTGAATAGCTTTGTAAATACCTATTTATCTATTCATTTAATATATATATATATATATATATATATATATATATATATATATATATATATATATATATATATATATATATATATATATATATATATATATATTAGAGCAATAGAAGCCTTTATTCACCCGATTGGTGAGGATACCGTTCACCCATTGGACGCAAAACTCTTTGTCCTTATTGAAACTCTACCACTCTAAATGACCAATGCATCACAGACTCTACACATCTAATGGCGTACTCACTTAAACTGTTGAGTAAGAAGGGTGTACAAAACAAGAGACGCAACTACTCTCTCCTAATTACAATCAGGATAAAAATATAGAATGCCACAATATAGAAAGACAATTTTAGTCAGTCTACTTATATGTAGTAGGTTGGTCCATGGTACAGCCGCCAGTTGCGATACTACAACTGACGGTCCTTTGGACTTAAAGAAAACTGGCCAGGACAATTCGATGTTAAGTCATCCTACAGTAATGCTTCTGTTTCTATGCCTACAGCTACATCGAATATGCTTTCATATTCGTTACACATTTCATATTATCCCTTCACATCTGACTAGTCACAACACTCTCTATTTCTGATTTTCTTTGCTTTATGTTTCCTTCGTGCCCAGGTCCGATAAGGGCAATTTTCTTTGTCCATCCAGGTGTTATGCTCATTAAAAGATGCAATGCTTTCTTCATTATGCTGCGGAGTCAGGATCTACAACACAAGGGTCTTTATGCTTGACATGAGGGAATAACTACTGTTGGACTCCAAGGCAGAAGAGCTTTGCTCATTCACCCTGTTATAGTAGACCAGTCTCTATCCCTTCAAAAACTCCAAATGTCAGTAAGCAAAGTAGATGCAGAAGAGTGACTCACACCTTCTTTAAGTAGAAAACTAACTATATTCCTCCAGCATTCCAGAAAACCACAAAGTAAATGTCATCTGGTTATGCGAGGGACGATGACATTAACTTTGCTCTTTTAAAAGTAGAATAGAAAATGTTCTTCCAAGAAAAAAAACCCACAATAGAACTTTCTCAGTATAAAAGAAGCTCTTCACGGTCAAATGTAAGACAAAAAACTTAAAATATCTGATGGTTCTCTGATGTGTATTCATTAGTGTAAAAATGCGTCTCTGTACTGACTATTTATACTTTAATGATTTCACTTATTTTAAGTTCTTAAGATCTGTGGAAGAAGTGCAATTACACAAGGCTTTGTATGATGAGTGAAGTTAGTCGAGGTGAAAATTTACATCTAAAAATACTGTTCACAAGGCATACTCTCACATTACCGAACTATATGGTTGCTGGACACGAAGCCTCTTTCATACAAGGTGATAATATGTTTAAAGAGATGGAAGCTGAGCTGAAGCAGGACATTTACTTGCACGTAAGACATCACCATAACCAAATACTTACAAAAAGCAAACAGGAGCAACTGCTGGGCATCAAAAGAATACTTTTTCGGCAAAAGGATAGAAGTTCAAGTAGCTGTAGACATTGCTAGAATCGTGTACCTAGACAAGACTAGAGAAGATTAGTTTTTGTGTCATCGAAAGAATAGTTATTTAGGAAGTGGACAGAAGTTGAAGAATCCATTGCTAGAATAATGTACCTAAACATATGTAGAAGAGTTTAGCTGTTGGGTCGACAATAGAATAACTCTTTAGTAAGAAGATAAATTATAATGAAAGGGAGGGATCATCTTTTTTGCATAAGGCTACTGTGATTTATGTAAGGTAGAACTTACAAAAAGGCAAACACAGTGGCTGTCTTTGCCAGGGACGTGTTCATAAAGGCTAACAGCAGTTACCTTATATAAGAAGAACCTAAAGTTCTGTAGGGGAGGTAAACATCTTGAGCGACTGTTACATAAACATTCATATGCAACAGCTAACAACAGTTAACTTATTTATAAAAAGAAAACAAAATTGGCCATTCTGGGAGTTAAGAGCATCAGCAGAAAAAGTTTTTTTTTTTACTCGACTCTACTGACGGCCTTAATTTCTCAGCTCTATCCTGTCTGTATCCACCCCCAATTAAATTGGGACTAACAGTGACACATAAAACGTAGTCTCCGTGGCAAAATGGTAGCGTCCGCGACTCTGAGGCGGCAGGTCGAGGGTTAGCGCCCCGTCACGGACTGAGGTTAGTAAGGGCATACACTTGGGGTAACGATTACATCTGTCAAAACAAGTCCTCCGCAAGAAGGCAACCGTCCTAGCCCTTAGTTGAAAAGGGAGTTCGTAACGTAAAACCGAAACTAAACCAAACGAAGTGACATATAATACGGCTAACAATTATAACAACTAACAATTCAATTGTCAAATCAAAGATATATACTTCTAAATGAGAATATAAGACAGATTGAATAACTGGAAATAGCTAGTAGAAAGAGATAAGGAAATTTAAGATAGAAAATGAAATCATAGAAAATAAAGACATCGATGTCAAGACCACAAGAAAATAAGTCACATTGGAAAGGAAGAACTGTTGCATTTAGAAAGGAAAATTTATGAAGAAAGGAAAATAAAATCATAAGTAATTAAAATATCCATTAAGTCTACAACGTAAGAACGAGAGAAACTGAAATACGTCTGAGATAACTGGTAGTATTACGCAATACTGACCGTTACTCTGCTTTAGCTCGCACTACAATGATATTCAGCCAAAAGGTCTGTGTCTATTTTGGGAAGTGTTGCGAGGCGAGATATTTCGTGGCTTCAAACCCATGAATAAATTCTTCCTTTCTCGCAAAAACCGACTTAGCTGTAGCCTTTTCAAAGGGAAGACTGGAAGAGAATTTATGTATTTACTTAAAGATACAAAATAAGTATACCGGCCATGGGTGGGTTGCGTCCAAGTGAGGTTTTGTGCTTCCTCTGCTAGTTTATTTTCGCTATCTCTGCTCTCTTTCTCCTGGGTCGAGAAACAAGAACACCGTATCCGTGTTCCCCCGCGTGTCGTAAAAGTCGAGTCAATAGAGCGGATCGAGTTCAGTGGGAATACTTGCCATCGTATTTTTCTCTCTCGAAGAGTCAGGGTATATGAGGAGATTCTGGCAGCAAAACTCCACCAAGATTCCTGGTAAGATTACCTTAGGAGTTATAGCTTCCGTATAGAAATGGATTATTTTATATTATATTATTTGGTGTTTTACAGTATCCACCTTAACCTAACCAGGAGTAACAATATCTTCTTTTATATTATTATATTACCTTTATTATATTGTAATTTTATTTATATCCTTATATACTTTTTATTATCAGAGTTTCTCTCACGAGGGACTAAAATGAAGCTCTTAAATGTCGAGGTTACTTGACAATACATATACATATATACGGATAACAGTAATGTCAAAACCCCGTAATGTCAAAAGCGTGTATGTGTACGTTTCTTAAATGTCGAAATGTTTAATATATAGGTTACAGAGACATTTAAAAAAAATACAACGTTGGTTTTATTTATTATCTTATCTTATTTATTTATTCAGTTAGTTAGTCGATCAGTCAGTCAGTCAGTCAGTCAGTCAGTTAGTCAGTCAGTCAGTCAGTAAGAATTAATGGCTGCAAACTAAGCTGTAGGGGACAATTACATAAAAAATAATTCTTGATACTATTAAGAGATGAATGGATGAAGTATAGATAGTCCCCCTCAATAGAAAAAGGATGGACCATTTTTACCACGTCATTATTTCAGTTAAGTTCAGTTAAATTAGGTTAATGTATGATATGCATAAATTTGTCATAAAAATAATGACTGGCAGCAAAAATTATTATTTACTTTGTCATAATATATAGGTTAGGCTAAGTTAGGTTAATATTTGATATGTATAAATGGGTAAATTAAACTTATGACTGTCTAATAAAAAGGGATTATTTCCAATGGTGATGGAGGGGCTATCTATATTAGTATGTGAAAGAGATGGATAAAATAAAAGAAAGCTTGAGAATAAAGAAAGCTTGAAAACTTCTGTTCTTGATATGACTGAAAGGGATCAAATGATTACGAAAACTCTAATAAATTCTGGTGAATAAATGGAAACCTATCCAATGTATCAGTATAGTCTAAGAGAACTGTCATGAAATACTTTTATGGAATAATGCCCCTTTAAAAAGAAAAAAAAGAAAAAAGAGGTTTAGAGGCTGAATATATATAAAGTACTTCATGCGAGGTAATGATACAACATTCTCTTTGTACGTCACACGCATACTTAACAAAAAAAAATCTAACCTTTCAGTGGCCGCCGTGGCCGAATGGTAACGCTCGCGACTTGGATTCGTCAGGTTGTGGGTTCGAGGCCAAAAACGTTGTCAGGTTAGAACAGGTATTTACTCAGGGTAGCGATCGCACTTGCCAAACCAAAGTCCTTCGCAAGAAGTCACTGTTCTAGCGTTGAATATAAAAGGGAGTCCGTGACGTAAAACCGATCACATTTGACCACTATGAGGAAGCGGCTTGTACAGATCAAGGAAAAAGTCTTAGCAGTCAGACATAATACTACAAATGAGATCTTTTCTCTCAGTATTGCATGTAAGAGTGAAATAAAATACAGGACCATTTTCCCCTATATGTTATATATGCACGAAATAATTAACATCTGACACACTTTTTCATGTTGACCCTGTGAGGGAATAGTTCTCAAGCTTTTCTATGCCCCGTGCCAAAAGGATTTGATTGACTGATGTTTTCACACACAAACATAAAATTAAAATCACATCTGAGAATGAACCAGTCTTCATTTATGGCAGTTTGCTGAGTGACTCATTGCGTAATGGAAATAAATGTTCGTTTGTTTAGGGGGGCAAACCAGCTGCGGCTGTCAGGCCTTAATGTAGAATAACCTAGCCCGACTACCTGAGTGACCCACGCAGGGTGAAGGGGAGAACATGTCAACCTTTTAACCCCAATGAGCTAAGAAGAATGGCTGAAGTATGTGTAGATCGTGGTGAATGTGTGTTCCTTGGCTCAGTCACCCCGTTCATAAATGGGAATGAGGTCATGTGTATATGTATGTTGTTTGTCAAGGCAGCTGACTTAGTGGTGATTCATGACTCATCACTCAAAGGACACAAACCACTCTACGTCGCACCTTCTTAATTTCCATCATGCATTCCCGAGCACCCCAGGTTGAGAACCCCAGCTGGGAAGAGTAACTGGTTGGATCGTGAAATTCTCTTGTCTCGTAAATGACGTCATAAACTGATGGGATATATATATATATATATATATATATATATATATATATATATATATATATATATATATATATATATATATATATATGCATTTGAGCAATGAATTAAAACTGCTCTATTTTTTTTTCTTTGCATCATTTAAAATACATTGGAAATTTGGCATTATTTTGAATGGTACTTTGATGGGTATATATGATAGAAGATACCGACGGTTATGTTCTCTCTCTCTCTCTCTCTCTCTCTCTCTCTCTCTCTCTCTCTCTCTCTCTCTCTCCTCTCTCTCTCTCTCTCTCTCTCTCTCTCTCTCTCTCTCTCTCTCTCTCTCCAAAATTATTATTATTATTATCATTATTATTATTATTATTATTATTATTATTATTATTATTATTATTA
>JAXCGZ010003787.1:107500-110000 GCA_037179515.1 Halocaridina rubra | reverse complement strand
ATAAAAAATATCAAATAAGCACATTACCATATGTAAAAACATGAATCATATTTTACCCGAACGGGACTCGAACCTAGGACACATAATTACTGTGCCAAGGCACTACCAACTATACAACAGAAGGCTTAAAAGAGAAAGTAGCCTTACAACTTAACTGCTATACTAGGAAAGAATGCAGTCTTTCTAAATAACTTTTTTGTTCGTATTACAGTTTCTCCCAACCTATTCGTGGCTTTGTTTTCGCATTTAATTCAAATCTCAATCTAATTGAGCATCAACAATAACCATATAAGCACATAATTATATGTTACGAATCATATTTTATGTGTACTCGAACCTAGTACACATAATTACTGTGCCAAGGCGCTACCAACTACACCACAGGTCTAAAAGAGAATCCAACCTTACAGCTTAACTGTATACTAGGGGTGAATGCATTCTATCTGAATGCCTTTGTGTTCATATTACAGTTTCTCTGAACCTCACTCGTGGCTTCATTTTTGCATTTAATTCAAATTTCAATCTAATTGGTCATCAATAATAATCCAACAATAATCAAAAAGCATATTACCAAATGTGAAAACATGAATCATATTTTACCCGACCAGGACTCGGACCTAGAACACATACTTACTGTGCCAAGGCGCTACCAACTACACCATAGAAGGTTTAAAAGAGAAACCAACCTTACAGATTAACTGCTATACTAGGAATGAACGCATTATATCTGAATGCCTATTTGTTCATATTACAGCTTCTCCCAACCTCACTCGTGGTTTTGTTTTTGCATGTAATTCAAATCCCAATCTAATTGGGCATCAACAATAATCAAATAAGCATATTACCATATGTGAAACCATGAATCATATTTTACCCGAACGGGACTCGAACCTAGGACACAAATTTACTGTGCCAAGGTGCTAGCAACTACACCACAGAAGGTCTAAAAGAGAAACCAAGCTTACAGATTTACTGTTATATTAAGAATGAACGCATTCTATCTGAATGCCTTTTTGTTCATATTACAGTTTCTCTCAACCTTACTCGTGGCTTCGTTTTTGCATTTATTCAAATACTATTCTAATTGGCATCAACAATAATCAAATAAGCACATTACCAGATGTGAAAACATAAATCATATTTTACCCGACCGGTACTCGAGCCTAGGACTCATAATTACTGTGAAAAGGTGCTACCAGCTACACCACAGAAGGTCTTAAAGAGAAAACAACCTTACAGCTTAACTGCTATGCTAGGAATGAATGCATTTTATGTGAAAGCCTTTTTGTTCATATTACAGTTTCTCCCAACCTCACTTGTGGCTTAGTTTTTGCACTTAATTCAAATCAAAATCTAATTAGCAATCAACAATAATCAAATAAGCACATTACCATTTGTGAAAACATGAATCATAATTTACCCGACCTGGAATCGAACCTAGGACACATAATTACTGTGAAAAGGTGCTACCAGTTACACCACAGAAGGTCTGAATGAGAAACCAACATTACAGCTTAATTGCTATACTAGGAATGAACGCATTCTATCTGAATTCCATTTTGTTCATATTACAGTTTCTCCCAACCTCACTCGTTTTATTTATGCATTTAATTCCAATGCCAATCTATTTTGACATCGACAATACTCAAATAAGCGTCTTGGCACAGTAATTATTTGTCCTAGGTTCGTGTCTCGGTCGGGTAAAATATGATTCATGTTTTTACATATCGTAATGTGCTTACTTGGTTATTGTTGATTACCAGTTAGATTAGGATTTGAATTAAAAGCAAAAACGAAGCCACGAGTGAGGTTGGGAGAAAATGTAATATGAACAAAAAGGCATTCGGATAGAATGAGTTCATTCCTAGTATAGCAATTAATTTGTAAGGTTAGTTTTTCTTTTTGACCTTCTGTGGTGTACTTGGTAGCACCTTGGCACAGTAGTTATGTGTCCTAGGTTCAAGTCCCGGTCGGGTAAAATATAATTCATGTTTTCACATATGGTAATGTGTTTATTTTATTATTTTTGATGCCCAGTTAGATCAGGATTTGAATTAAATGTGAAAACAAAGCCATGAGTGAGATTGAGAGAAAATCTAATATGAACAAAAAGGCATTCAAATAGAATGCGTTCATTGATAGTATAGCAGTTAAGCTGTAAGGGTGGCTTCTCTTTTAGACCTTCTGTGGTGTAGTTGGTATCGCCTTGGCACAGCAATTATGCATCCTAGGTTCGAATCCCGGTTGGGAAAAATGTGATTCATGTTTTCACATATGGCAATGTGCTTATGTGATTATTATTAATGCCTAGTTAGATTGGGATTTGCATTAAAAGCAAAAACGAGCCACGGGTGAGGTTGGGAGAAGCTGTAATATGAACAAAAAGGCATTCAGATATAATGAGTTCATTCCTAGTATAGCAGTTAAGATGCAATGTTGATTTTCCCTTTTAGACCTTCTGTGGTGGAGTTGGTAGCGCCTTGGCGCAGTACTTATGTGT
>JAXCGZ010003787.1:95000-100000 GCA_037179515.1 Halocaridina rubra | reverse complement strand
AACCCGTCGAGGAGCGTTAGGAAGGACATGGTTTTAATTCCCCAGCCTCAGCTTGCCTGTGTCCATCCCCTTCGAATAGGGATTCATAGTGACACATAAACCAGCAAGATAAGTTTTTTTTTTAACTTCGCTTTACATTTTAATATGTCCTTCTGAATGCCATATATGAAAAGAGAAATCCTAATATTCGGGTTCTAACTCATTTTATTCTTTTAAATTGCTGTCACGGAGCATACCATAAGAAAAGAAAAATAATTTTTGGATTTTTCAGAGGACAGACGGATCTAAAAATAAATAAATAAAAACTAATTGTATCAAATATCTTCTCTTGGCTTTGCCTCCAGAGATGATAATGCGACTGCTCTCCGAAATCTAATAATAAACCATCAGTACTGCAGTGATAATAAATACATTATAAATGTACAAAATCCAGCTCCCTTATAATTCAGCAAAAACTGGATTCTTTGAGGAAAGAAAATTAAACTAGGGGATAGCCAGGCCCATCGCTCTGCTTTATTAAGTCGACATACACGAGATTCAGGGGAACACGGAGGAGGTATTCTTGAAACCCTCTTTCGTATCATGTCCCAATTATTTTCTTCTCTTTCAGCAATGACGATGAGCTTAGACTGGAAAAGACGGAAGCTTAAATTCGCTGGAAGGGCTAAATGACATAAACAGACGCCAAGAAACAAGTACAAAAGCTTGAACTCCAGAAGCCACGAGTTCACTAGTCAAGCTGGACTACCAACTAATCTACGAATTCTCAAGCCTCAGTCGTATCGACGAGGAATGACCCGATACTTAGCCGGCATTGCATTTCTAAGGTAAGTTACACTTCTTCTTGAAATTTGGCTTAATTAAGAATGAAGAAATATTGTTCACTGCCCCTGTAAACAGAGTTGATACATATGAAGTCTGTTACACCATTGCCAACAGACGACGCGACTGAAAAAAAAAATCATAGCCAACGGGGCAGTGACGGAGCACGAAGCTCACACACATTAGTTTTACTTAAAATATTCATCATGAGCTCCCGTCTACCATTATACACTGATGCAGTGGCGCCTCTAGTAGTCGGGTGGGGAGTTAGCACTGAGTCGTCTGCTGCTGGTGAAGTGACAGAGATCATAATAGTACTTTTGCTGTAACTTTGTTTTAGTGAATTCGATCATAGAATTTTCCATCACA
Source organism: Halocaridina rubra (assembly GCA_037179515.1). Lineage (NCBI taxonomy): Eukaryota > Metazoa > Arthropoda > Malacostraca > Decapoda > Atyidae > Halocaridina > Halocaridina rubra. Next base: position 98,809 of record JAXCGZ010003787.1, on the reverse strand, counting down.
AATAGAAAAAAGCTGAAGACTACATCCAGATAGCAATGATTTACATATTTCAAACGGTTAATATGACCGATGTGGCACACTATGGCAATGGATGTGTTCTAATATCCAAATGAGGAATTGAGCCTTTGACGCCAATAGTTAATTTTTTCTCTCACTCTTATTCTATATTTTCCTCCGTCCCTCTCCAGGAGCAGGGAACAAGAATACTGTTTTTCACAAAATGTCTAAAACGTTTCAATGGAGTGACTGAGCAACCCCACCCCCTCAGTATTTCGCTTTGCGAAAAATAAAATAGTAATAAAATAAGAAAAAAATAATACTTTTATATTTACAAACAAGACATTGGGTATTCTTACAATATATATACGCAATACAATGTTGAGCTCTGATCAGGCCACTTTTCTTACTGCCCCACCCCACTCATTTCTAATAGTATTTTTAAGTATAGTATTTCAGTGGCCACCGTGGCCGAGTGGTAAACTCGCGATGTAATTCGCCGGGTCGTAGGTTCGCGGTCCGCTGTGGTCTGAGGTTAGAAAGGGCATTTACTCAGGGTAATGGTCGCACTTGCCAAAACCAAAGTCCTTCACAATGAGGTACCGTCCTAGCCCTTAGTAGAAAAAGGAGTCCGTGAAGTTAAACCATTCACATTTTTAAGTATCTTATTACAAAAATCATCTCATAAAAAACTGACCTCTCCTGACCTAATCTACTATTCTATAGTCTAAGTCGACATTTAAGCAATCAATCATATTTCCTGCTAATAAAATTTCGAATCAAACTACTACAACTCCAATATTTTCCATATATATATATATATATATATATATATATATATATATATATATATATATATATATATATATATATATTATTTTTTTTAATATGCTTCAGTTATATCTCCAAACATAAATAGAAAAAAAAAACTAATAAGAATAATGTGTTTCTACATATATTTATCGATTGTTATTTCCAGTTAATAGCAATATGAATATATCGACTGCAATTTTAAGCATATTCATGTATATTTTTTCTACTTTTTATAGTTTTTGTTCCAAAGTTCTTTTTCAAACATTGGCCATAAAATACAAAAAACACTTAATATGAAGAAACTCATTTTACAATTAAAATATCGACTCGTATTTCCAGCTATTGAAATTCCCAGCAAAGAATTTACGGTTCTAAGCATTCCCTAGTATTATCTTTCTTTTCATTTTCTGTTGGCAGTGTTATGCGTAACTTTTATTCCCCATAATGAGGGTGGACAGACATGTTCCTTATGCCTCGTGGTGGGCTCGGTCGTGGATCTGTCACTTCCAAGAAGAAGAGCACTAACCACTGATCTACCGGGGTCCTTTTTCCCTTTTTTATCAGTGTTTTTAAACTTCTATCAATTTGACATCGTCATATATATATATATATATATATATATATATATATATATATATATATATATATATATATATATATATATATATACATATATATATATATATATATATATATATATATATATATATATATATATATAAAACATTACTATGATAATGGTCGTCTAAATTAAATTATCGATTATTATATTATCTTTTATGTATAATAGCAATTGCAATTGTATGTCTGCAGTCCCAGATTAATTTGTACTCTCATCTAAGTTTTGTTTTTAATATCTGCATTTAATCAGATAAACAGAAAAAAAACTTATATTAAAAAAGTTCTTCTATATTAAATTATATTCTAATCTGTGAATTTCAAGCTTATACATATATTTTTATCTTTTATTAAGTCATTTTCTAGTTTCTTCACTTGCATCTAGTCACACACACCACACACACACACACACACACACACACACACACACACACACACACACACACACACACCACACACACACACACACACACACACAATACATTAACACAAAGAAAGGGTTATAAAAGTGACTGCATTCCCTAATCAGGAAAGTCTTATTACAAAATATATCATAATGGAGAGCTTACGTTAGACACTATCTACCCCACCGATGGTATGATAAGCATATCTTCCGTCACGCTACTGCTCACCGTGCAGATTATATTCTCACTCTCTCTCTCTCTCTCTCTCTCTCTCTCTCTCTCTCTCTCTATATATATATATATATATATATATATATATATATATATATATATATATATATATATATATATATCAATCTATCTACCTATCTATCTACTATCTATCTATCTATCTATCTATCTATCTATCTATCTATCTATCTATCTCCTACACAAAGCAATTCGTACACATTTGTTTAACATTATAATAATGGACATATGAAAACACTAAAGTCCAACCCAACACTATATCAACACAAGTACTATTTGCCTACATCAAAAGGCTATACTTGCTGCCTTCCTCAGGTGAAAGCAAGAAGAATATGTATGAAAAAAAAGAAAGGAAAGTGAACTACGGGAGGCAGAGGAAACTCAATCCCTCAGCTAAATGGAAAATTAATAGAAAGAGTAATAGTTTATTTGCCGTATGTATGTGACTATTAAATTCCCATTCGACTGGGATAAACACAAAAAGGTTTGAGGCTGGGAAATTAAGGATGCATGGCCTTCCTAACGCCCCACGGTATGCTCGAACAAAGGCTTGAGACTTCTTAAGTCGATCTCTGACCCCTACGCTATAAATATTTATAAAATGTTTTCAAATTTGTTTTCTCCAGAAAGAGAGCAATGCCAAAGGCATTTTTATCACGAATTATATACTAATAATGATAAAATAAATACAAAATATAAGTAAAAAATAAAAAAATCTATCGTCTTAATCTCATATCTGCATCATATAATTCATGATTACTTAAAATGTAAAGAATTAGGGCAAGTCTTGTTTATTTCAAGCTAAATATTAATCATGATAAATACACAAAACGGTAATACAAACTTTATTCTAATCTAAAATCCTCACTTTAATTCTGATATCTCAAAAACTTGAAAATACACAAGGCATTCTCTTAATGCAAGCTGGATAGTAAAAAAAAAAATAAATAAATATATATATATATATATATATATATATATATATATATATATATATATATATATATATATATACATATATATATATATATATATATATATATATATATATATATATATATATATATATATATATATATATAACTAGTTAATATAACTTTCGTCCTAATCTGAGATCTTCATTTTTTCCCTTGATGGACAGCATGTGTCTGCCAGTGCCTGCAGCGATTCCCACGCAACAGGAATGTCGCCGGAAGGAGTTGGAATTACAAAAACATCCCATTCTTTTGGATATTATTCCGTGCGACTACGTTAAAGGTAAGACTAATTTGTGACTAAGTTGGACTTGGACATGGAATCATTAAAAAGAAGTATCTTAAGATTTCCGTAGGTGTTCTTTCTCCAATATCGCTAACCAAACTAAAGCAAACCTAACCTAACCTAATATTATATCAAACACATCCCCCATTTCCTAACTGGGGACCTCATCTCCAGGTCCCTCTAACGATTTACAATGGTACGCTGCTGCGGCTGTTGGGCCACACGGCAGATCTTTATCCCGCTTTTAGTGTGGATGATGCAAACAGTGTGGTAGGGGGACTTCCCTTGTCTCATTATCAACCATAGAGCTAAGATTTCAGATATTGGGTCTTCTTTTATATGGATGTGTGCTTTGACTCAGACATACCCTTGTATGGGGACCACGACCATTATACATGTATTTACTGTTTCTATAGCTAGTCGCCGAGGCTCAAGCGGTAGCGTCCGCGACTTTGAGGCGTCAGGTCG
>JAXCGZ010003787.1:87500-90000 GCA_037179515.1 Halocaridina rubra | reverse complement strand
CCCTATCAAGGAGATAAGTATAAGAAGAAGCACCCCAGATGTGTGAGCAGTATTCTAAGCAGGGACGGATAAGACCTTTATAAATCTTAAGTAACTGTAAAGAGGAAAAGTAATGACGAAAACGATTCAAAATTCCCATTTTTTTTGGATGAATATTTAGAAATTTGGATTAAATGATTCCTCCAAGGCAAGTTAGAGGCTATATGGATTCCTAATATGTTGATAGAATTAATAGAATAAATTTCGTTTTTTTCGAAGACAATATGGTTATCAGGAGGAGAAGAAGATTTAGAGATAGCCAGAAACTGTGTCATGGAGGCATTGAATTTAACTAAATTTTGAGTGCCCCACTCAGATACTCTCTGCAATTCGGAGTTAAGAGTAGAAGAAAGAGTGATACGAGACTGATTACGAGTAGCAGATGAAGGTTGTGAAGAAAAGGCAAAGGAAGAGTGAAGGGTAGAATCATCAGCAAAGGCATGGAGAAGAGAGAAAGATTGGGATTGTAAAAGATCATTGATGAAAAGAAGGGACAGAGTAGGTGAAAGAACAGAGCCCTGTGGAACACCAATGGTAACAGAGAAAGGGTTAGATGTCACGCCATCAACAATTGCAGATATAAAACGTCAATAAGAAAACTGGAAATAAGAGAACAGAAAGAAGGGGCATAGCCATAGGCAGGGAGCTTGACCAACAGAGCCTTGTGCCAGACTATCAAAATCCCTAGAGATATCAAGGGCGACGACAAAAGTTTCCCCATAGTTCCCCAGAGAGGATGATCATACATGAGTAAGATAGGACAGGAGATCACCCGTGGATCTAGCCTTGCAGATGCCGTACTGGTGACCGGAGATATGTGAGTTAGATTCAAGGCGTTTCTAGAAGTGAGCATTGAACAAAATTTTGAAAACTTTAGCAATAGAGGAGGTTACGGCAATAGGTTGGTAGTCTGAAGGAATAGAGCGGTCACCCTTCTTAGGAATAGGTTGAACGATAGTATGCTTCGAAGATAAAGGATAAATAATGGTTGACAGAATGAGGCGAAAAAAGACGGCAAAGCACGGGAGCCAGTTCATCTGCAAACTCCTTAAGGAGCCTTGCAGGGATACCATTGGGACCAGATGCCTTATTCGTCTTTAGCGAGCGAAGAACCTTATGAACTTTGCATGAAGGAAGGATAAGGTAGGGCATAGGGTTAGAGAGGGGTAAAGATTAAGGAACAGGTGCGCATGAATTGTTTAAAAAAGAGTTGGCAGAAAAATGAGAGCCAAAGAGAATGGCTTTTGCAGTGGGAGAGCAAGCTATAGAACCACGAGTGAGAGGGGGAAAGTTTGAGTTACAGAAGTTTTTGGAGAGGTTTTTGGCTAAGAACCAGAAGCATTTGTCAGTGGGAGAGAAGTTATGGTCATCAACTTTCCTTCTTATAAAGGAAGCCTTAGACCTTCGAATCTGAGCAGTACAGCGATTCCTAGCCACAATAAAAGCAGAGCGAGTTAAATCGGAAGGAGAGGCTTTGTAAGATCGGTGTGCCCGATTCCTGGCCTGGATAGCCATGGAGCAGGCACGGTCAAACCAAGGTTTAGGGGGAGAAAAAGTTTTTGTAGAAGAGGGGATGTACGCCTCCATTCCCGCAGCCATGATCTCAGCAACTTTTAGAGCTACCTGATCAGGGTTGCGGGACCGAAAGCACTAGTCATCCCAAGGGAAATCAAAGAGGAAGTTACACAAGTTATCATGTTGGGTACGCTCAAAGTGCCAAAGGCGGCTCTGAGTAGGAGGGATTGGTGGAGGGGGAGCGAATATGGAAGAGATTGAGATCATAGAGTGGTCAGATTTACCAAGAGGGGTAAGCACAGAATAAGAGCAGTTTGAAAGGTTAGAACTAAGAAATATGTCAAGAGTGTTTGCTGCATGTTCGTGACGATCAGGAACACGAGTAGGATGTTTGATAATTTTCTCCAGATCGTAAGTTCCTCCCACATCAGTGTGAGAAGAATGAAGCCACTCACTGTGGTGTACATTGAAGTCTCCAATGCAGAGAACTTCAGCATGTGGGTGATAAGATAGCAAGGACTCATGGCACAAGGACAGATATTCAACGAAAAACAAACTCGATGGAGTTTAGAGAACAGTAGCAGAAGCAAAGGAAAATAGTGGTAGTGGAGAGATAGACTTTTAGCCAGAGAACATTAAAGTCAGGAGATTCAAGGTCCATGAGCTTCGCAATAGGAGTGTTAATGTTGCAGTAGGCACAGATCACACCTTTGGAACGAAAACGAGTTTACAGATTATAGTGAGAGATTTGAAATGGGTCAGTGGATGCTTGTATATATATATATATATATATATATATATATATATATATATATATATATATATATATATATATATATATATATATATATATATATATATATATATATATATTTATATATATATATATATATATATATATATATATATATATATATATATATATATATATATATATATATATATA
>JAXCGZ010003787.1:80000-82500 GCA_037179515.1 Halocaridina rubra | reverse complement strand
TCTACTTTTCATTACAAAAAGACTATATTTTACTCGTATATTTTTTTTAGACTCAGATCTTTCAATCAATTATTTTCTTTCTTATTCTTCAGAACACCAGCCACCAATGATCCCAATAAACCTTTTGTTGTTTCAAATTATTCTCCCGATAAGCCCTTTATTTCATTTAAATCTATTTTTTTCATTACAGAATACCTGTCCACCCCACTATCCAAATAGGCCCCAAAATTAAATTCATTAATTTTTCTTCACTGCAGCACCCTACGATCCCCATAAGCTTTTTAATTTAATTTTTGACATTACATAACATCAGCATCACCACGATCCCGATAAGACCTTTTATTTATTTGTTTTTTATTGGAGAATACCAGCAACCCAACGATCCTCGTAAGTCCTTCAATTATTTTTTTTTTCATTACACAATACCGGCTAACCACGATACCGATAAGCCTTTTGATTCAATTATTCTTTACAGAATACCGGCCACCCCACTATCATAATAAGTCCTGTAATTCATTTTTTTCACTGCTGAATACCGGCCTCTCCATGATCACGTTAATTCCTTTAATTCAATTTAACTTTCTTTATTGCAGAATACCGGCCACTACTATCATAATTAGCCCTTTAACTTATTAATTCATTGTTTTTTTTTATTTGCAGAGTACCGGCCACCCCACGATCCCGATAAGCCAGTGAATGTGGAATTTAACATGTTCATTGTGGATATCAATTCCATTAGCGCCGCTGATATGGACTTCAGGTACAGTAAACCATATTATCCAAAATAATAGTCATATGAAATAAATAAATAAGCACGAATATAAATAAATAAAGAATAAATAAATCCATAAATGAATATATAAATGCATAAATGAATTTAGAAATACTAGATAAATTACGAAAACAAAAATCACGATAGGAATGTGTAGCAGAGGCGAGCTCTTGTAAAGCAACCACAATTGATTATAAGACTGCATAAGAAAACGCAAATAAATAAATCAATCAATAAGCATACATATAAATATATGAATGAAAAAATAATGAAATAAATAAAGAAATACAGAAAAAAACAAAAAATTAATAATACAAAATAAATAAATAATATTTTCATTAGGAATACCTACCACAGGCGAGTTTGTGAAGCGACAAGTAACATTGATTATAGGAAAATATAAAATTGAGAAAGTGTAGTGATCGCCTTGGGAAGTGATACACCCGCGATTAAGCCCACCACGGGGCATTAGAAAGGGCAAACAACCTTAATTCCCCAGCTCCAACCTGTCTGTGTCCATCTCCAAAAAGGATTCATAGTGACATATGAAACGGTAAAAAGTGCGATTTAGCATAACAACAATATCATAACATATTGCCTACACCGGGGATTCAACCGTGGATTCTGTTATACAGATGTTTAACAGAACAGTGCACAGACAAAGTATAAATACCAGTCTTGAAGGACTTTGTAAATCGTAAAATACCTCTCTCTCTAGTTAGCAATTGAGCAATGTCTCCATCAATCAGCGTATCGCTTTCTAAAAATATCAACAGCGGGCTGAAAAACATACATGAAGGACAATCCATAGTACCTTTTTTGGACGAGGTTTTAGTATTCTAATATCTTTAATATGAGTATTTATGGAATTTTGTAATTTAAAAAAATCTATCTATGTCTTTTGTATATGAAATTATTCTAAAAGGGCTTCAGTTTCAAAATAGCTGGGTTTTGTTTTATTGTTTTGATATTAGTTCTATATCAAACATTCTCATTTTCCCGTTTTCTTTTAAAGGCTTAACAATGAAACCACAGCTTAGAAAGCTTCCTTGGAGTTTTTTTTTTATGCCAATCGTTTGAAAATATATTACTTCAAGGTTTCAATGACAATAGCTTGGTTTAACTTGTTTATAATTAACATAAGATACTTGTCAAGTATATTCCGCTTCGTGTTCCATTCTAGTATTTATAGAAATTAAGAGTAATGTAGGGATTTACGTTTTTAATTTCAAGCATTTTGTTCTTAAATACTTTGAGAAAGGTCTCAGTAAGCTTCGATCTCCTTTCTTATTGCATTGCTGCGAAGTCGCCTGTCGAATCTATTTCAGTTCATGTTTAATATCAAAGTATTTATAATTCATAGTAGTAGCTTAAAGGATTCAATAATACCAACTTATTTCAATAGATTCAATACAAACAACCTAGTCTTGTTGGTTAATGATTACACATGAAGACCTCTGCCTAAAACTTACTTCGCTTCGTGCTTAATATGAAAAGTTTTTTCCATAAAAAAAAAACACAGTAACTTGGGAATTCTAAATGGAGTTTTTATAAAATGCTTTTCAAAAGGTGTCAACGAGAATAATTCGAACCTGTTTGTTATCAATTCATCCCTTGTCGAACCAACTTCCCTTGCAGTTTCATATATTTCAAAAACCATTTTTATAAAGAAAATAAACAGTTACAATGAAACTGTTGCAAACCAATAAATCTATATTCATCTTCTGG
>JAXCGZ010003787.1:72500-75000 GCA_037179515.1 Halocaridina rubra | reverse complement strand
ATATATATATATATATATATATATATATATATATATATAATATATATATATATATATATATTTATATATATATAAAGAACATTACCATATGCGAAAACATGAATAATTTTTACCCCGACCGGGACCTGAACCTAGGACATATAATTACTGTGCCAAGGCGCTATGAATGACACCACAGAAGGTCTTAAAAGGGAAACAAACTTTACAGCTTTTATCTGCTATACAAGGAATGAACGCATTCTATCTGAATGCCATTGTGTTCATATTACAGTTTCCCCCAACCTCCCTCATGGCTTCGTTTTCGCATTTAATTCGACTCCCAGTTTCATTCGGGACCAACAATAATCAAATAAGCACATTACCATAAGTGAAAACATGAATAATCTTTCATGTTTTCACATATGGTAATGTGCTTATTTAATTGCTGTTGGTCCCGAATAAGACTGGGAGTTGAATTAAATGTGAAAACGAAACCACGAGTGAGGTTGGGGGAAATTCAGATGTAATTCAGATGTAATGCGTTCATTCCTAGTATAGCAGACAAAAGCTATAAGGCTTGTTTCCTTTTAAGACCTTCTGTGGTGTAGTTGGTAGCGCCTTGGCACAGTAATTATGTGTCCTAAGTTCAAGTCCCGGTCGGGGTAAAAATGATTAATTCATATATATATATATATATATATATATATATATATATATATATATATATATATATATATATATATATATATATATATATATATATATATATATATATATATATATATATATATTGTAGTTTTGTAGTCACCGTGGCTCAAGCGGTAGCGTCCACGACTCTGAGGAGTCAGGTCGAGGATTTGCGCCTCTTCACGGTCTGAGGTTATCAAGGGTATGCACTCAAGGTAACTATTACATCTGCCAAAAAAAAGTTCCTTCGCATGAAGGCAACCGTCCTAGCCCTTGGTAGAAAAAGGAGTCCGTGACGTAAAATCCGGAACATATATATTGTAGTATTCGAATGTATTTAACAAAATTATTAAGGTTAGGACTGCGGAAGCGCAATGGTTAAAGTACTTGACTCAGGATATGACAAACCCGTGTTCGATCCCAACGAGGGGAGTTAGGAAGGGCACCAAACAATAATGACGCAGGTTGAAATTTATTGTATCCACCCCCATTCAAATGGGGGATTAATGATGACAAATGGAACGTCAAACATACAATTTGTACACTTTTATAAGTGTACAGAGGCAGCGCTACGTACAATGAAAACTAAGGAGAAGTATTGATCATGTTTGTACAGTGAATGTGCAAGATATCTAAAGAACAATACTTTCACGTGAATTATAGAAGAATGAAGGTACGATTCTGAGCGTGTGTTGTGCGTATGTGAGTGTGTGCTTGTTGGTTTTATCACTGTGGAAACGCACTGTAGTTCACCACCTGCTCCAATTCATAAGCACTTTGCTTTAGAGCACAAAATATGTATTGTATTAAAAAAATATGTTACTTCATAAATAAACACCAATAAATAAATAAATTAATTACTTGATATATAAATAATGAAAAAATTAATAAATGAATACATAAATAAATATAAAAATACATAAATAAATAAACAATGGCAATAATGTACAAAAAAAACATTTGAACAAAGTTATTCCCAAATATTTGTTCATGTAGACACAATCACACACACATATATACACATTCTTAGGCACATTTATCTATCTCTTTTAAACAAAAGAATAAGAAAAAATATCTTCGTATTCCCCATCTTCTAGCTTGTATGTATATGTGCATTTTCTAATATCAGTTTTTATGAACCAAAAATAATCTTTCGATATTTTAGAGGTTATCATTTCACATTTTTCCTCCTTTGCATATAAACAACCTCATGGAAGAAGGTTAATTTTAGCACTAACAGTAATTCACACCAAAGTGGCACGGCGCAAGTGGCATGCCACGTGGCACGCCACGTGTGACGTGCCACTTTGGTGTGAAAGCGGCCTTACATCTGTCTGCAGAATAATAAAGATTTAGAAGATATAAGCAGGTAAGGCATGAGTATACAGGAATTATTGGTAAAAATATATTTATTCATCCACTAGAGAAGTGGTCAGTGATTTTGTCCCCGACATGAAAATTGGAGATAAAGGGTAAGAAACGTTTAAATTTATCTACATATATATCTGTTTATCTATTTATTTTATTGGTTATATTTGCTTTATTCATTTTTTTGTTATCTATGTTACTTATTTATGTATTTAATTTACATACACTGGTGAACATACAGACCGTTACAGAGGATACTCACCTTGGTGTGCTTGTGCGTGTGAGTGTGCGTGAGTGTGTATGTATGTATGTATGTATGTATGTATGTATGTATGTATGTATGTATGTATGTATGTATGTATGTATGTATGTATGTATGTATGTATGTATGTATGTATGTATGTATGTATGTATGTATGTATGTATGTATGTATGTATGTATGTATGTATGTATGTATGTATGTAT
>JAXCGZ010003787.1:67500-70000 GCA_037179515.1 Halocaridina rubra | reverse complement strand
ACAGGTAGACCGATAGTATATATGATGTCAAAGACGCAGTACATATAGACATAATCCCAAAAAAACAGAGAAAAAAGTAAATAAACCCACTTAAAGTACAAAATAAATATGTCCATCATTAAAAGTACATTAAAATTATTATAAAATATAAAAACATCTCAAATAATCTAAACTGTATTTCTAAAAAGAAAAATTAATCTCTTTTAATTTTAGGGTGAGGTGATTCACTAACATAGAGGATTAATTATATCAGGGGTGAATATTTAAACCAGAGTTAATATATATATATATATATATATATATATATATATATATATATATATATATATATATATATATATATATATATATATATATATATATATAAACATGGGGCAGGCGGTTAATCTATGTCCTGCTATACACAAATTTGTACCAGTAAGCTAACTAGAAGAAATATATGACACCGTTCTGTTAAGTAGAAGAAGTGTTACCAGCTTCATCTTTATCATATTCTAAAAGGGTTTTTTTATTTCTCTCACTATGCCTCAGCAAATTAAAAAAAAAAACATGTTAAGTCTTTGAAGACGAATATTATCTTTGGATGACTGAAAAGCTGGTAAAACTGTTTCTACAAAACACATCTGATATTTGTGAAGTTGAGACCCATAATGACATTATAATATTAAGTCATGTTAGTTTTGATAGGTTAGGTGGGTTGGGTAAAGGGGTTTATGGTGGTAAAACCCCAAATAAGAAAGGTAACTGTGAGGTTTACGCCCATAAGTGATTTTAACGCACAGATTTGGTTTAAAAAAATTATGCAAAACAATCGGTTTTAATCAATTATTCCTGTTAGATATAGGGGGACATATTTCCAAAAACCACTCATTTCAGACAAAGATAACGATCATAATAGATCTTTTTACATATAACATAATTATAATATTCAAAATTCATTGTCCAAATCAATTATTGGTTTCAGTTTCACAGTTACAATATGCCTTAAGAAAAACCCTGGTAAACAATAGTAAATATGCACTCTTAACTACGAATTCCCTGTCCATCATCGGAGGAACATCAAGAAAATGTGCTTTATGAGGTTTTCGTGAGAATGCTTCATAGAAAGGAAGCGCAAAGACCCTGCTGAGGGTTTGGACATTTCGTGTTTTTCTTCCAGAACCACGCTATTCTGCAGTAGCATGACGTCTCGAGATTTACTAAACACACGAGGGGGGGGGGGTTCTAGCCATACTATTTTAAAACTACAACCTAAATAAAAAGGAAAACTATTACAAAGGGCTATACTGCCACTGTTTTGAAAACTACAACCTGTATTGAGAAAAAATAAATGGAAATATTCATTCCATATTCAATAAAAAAAAATATTGGCTATAATGCCACATTTTTAATTACCAATTGTTCTGATAAGAGTAATAATCACTCAATAATTATTAAAACCATGGGGCTAAACAGCCACGTTTTCCTAAATATAACCTGTAGAGAGAAAACTCATAAAATATCATCTGAACATTCCCCTCAAAATGGGGTATGCAGGATTTTTTAAACTACAAACTGCGCTGAGAAATAGAAAATACTCAAGATTTAAAAACAAAAATAGAAAAAATAAAACCACATTTTTAACTACGACCTGTCATGAGAAAACCAGAAAATATTGATTGGCGGAGACACCATTACGACAGAACACCATGTATAGGTATATCAAAATATATTTTACCCTTCTTTAACATCCTCTCTACTACTTCTAGGGGATCAGGAGGAAAATCTTCCCGTTAAGCAAGGTAAGGTTGGGCTACGAGCCAGCTCCTAGGTTAGGTAAGCCTTTAGGTTCATATATTTTCTTCCTCTTCGCATGGGTTCTACTTAGCTCTAAATAGGTTGCATGTTCAAAAACGACATCGCTTACTTGCAAGACTCAAGGTCGAGTGACCTCCATAAGTTTTTTTTTTTTTTTTTGGCAAATGGAAACTTAGAAAAAAATAATAATGGCTTCTCAGAGCTTAAGCTTAACATGGATACATTAAGAGCATAGTTTAACCTTTAGATAAGATTGAAATCTATTTTTTTTTCTTCTCCTTCTCCTGCATATTCATCATCTTACTCTTATTCGTTATCGTCTTCTTATTTTAGTTATTTCATTTTCATCTTTTACTTCTCCTACTTCCTTTTTTCTTCTATATCATTCTCCTCCCTTTCTTCTCTTCTTACCCCTTTTTCATTATCATTCTATTTTTCTGCCTCGTAGTTTAATCATCATTATCATCACATTCTTCTTCTTCTTCTTCTTCTTCTTCTTCTTCTTCTTCTTCTTCTTCTTCTTCTTCTTCTTCTTCTTCTTCTTCTTCTTCTTCTTCTTCTTCTTCTTCTTCTTCTTCTTCTTCTTCTTCTTCTTCTTCTTCTTCTTCTCTTCTTCTTCTTCTTATTCTTATTCTTATTCTTATTCTTATTCTTATTCTTTTTCTTATTATTATTCTTATTCTTATTCTTATTCTTCTTACAT
>JAXCGZ010003787.1:52500-60000 GCA_037179515.1 Halocaridina rubra | reverse complement strand
TAGATATTAGTTGAGAGAATGAGGAGAAAAAGACGGGAAAGCACGGGAACCAGTTCATCTGTAAACTCCTTAAGGAACCTTGCAGGGACACCATGGGGTCCGGATGCCTTGTTCGTCCTTAGAGAGCGATGAATCTTATGGACTTTATGTGACGAAAGATTAAAAGAGGGCATAGGGTTAGAGAGGGGTAAAGTACGAGGAAAGTGTGAGCTGGAATCGCTAATGGAAGAGTTGGCAGAATAATAAGAGGCAGAGAGAGTGGCTTTGTCAGTGAGAGAGCAATCTACAGAACCATCAGAACGAATGAGAGGGGGAAAGCTTGAGTTACAGAAGTTTTTGGCGAGGTTTTAGGCTATGGACCAGAAACATTCATCACTGAGAGAGAAGTTAAGGTCATTAATTTTCCTTCTCAAAAAATGAAGCTTCAGACCTTCGAATCTGAGCAGTGCAGCGATACCTAGTTGTAATAAAAGCAAAGCGAGTTAAATAAGAGGGACAGGCTTGGTACGACTGGGATGACCAATCCCTTGCCTGAATAGACATGGAGCAGGAACGGTCCAACCAGGGATTAAAAGAGAGAATTTTTTTCAGAGTAGATGAACACCTCCATTCCCGAGGTTATGATCTCGGCAACTTTTATTATTATCATTATTATTATTATTATTATTATTATTATTATTATTATTATTATTATTATTATTATTATTATTATTATTATTATTATTATTATTATTATTATTATTAGTAGTAGTAGTAGTAGTAGTAGTAGTAGTAGTAGTAGTAGTAGTAGTAGTAGTAGTAGTAGTAGTAGTAGTAGTAGTAGTAGTAGTAGCAGTAGTAGTGGTAATAATAATAATAATAATAATAATAATAATAATAATATTAATAATAATAATAATAATAATATTAATAATAATAATAATAATAATAATAATAATAATAATAATAATAATAATAATAATAATAATAATAATAATAATAATAATAATAATAAAAATAATAATAATAATAATAATAATAATAATAATAATAATAATAATAATAATAATAATAATAATAATAATAATAATAATAATAATAATAATAATAATAATAATAATATAAAAATTATAAGATTTTACAAAAGACGATGAAGAAGAAAAAACGAGGGGGATTATTAGTAATCTTACAACAACTACTGTCCTTTCTTATATAGCATCTGTAATATAACTTTTTTGATGCATAAATGCTATTTGCACTGACAATATCCTTTTCAAGTCACTCAAACTTTTTCCTAATCAGGCTGTGTCACAAGGTTTTTTATTCTTTCTTTTTTTCTTCACACATATGAATATACTGCAAAACTGTTATAAAAACAGTTAGTGTAATTTGCTTCTAGCAATGCTATATCTAATTCTTTCAGTCTCTCGTCATTACTTACCCTTTCTAGGTTTCGGCCACTTGCTATTTCTGTCTGTGACGCTTAACGATAATTCATTTTCGTGCGATTTTGAAAAAAAAAAAATATTTTTCAAGACAGAAAATTCGTTCTGATTGCATACTAAAGCTGATTTGCTGCACTTTAGCAAAGTATGTTTGGATTAAATCTGAGTCATCTGAAAGAATTATCTAATATAATTCAGGCACCTGCTTGCAATATGGCTACACTCTATCTAACTTAGCATTCAGTGCTTTGGTACATGGAAACAAATATGCTTGACACCTAGTTTGTGTTTTTCTTCAACATTTTTACATACATTGTCATATTAATTCAAAACCTCGAGAAAAATTCATGCATTTACATTTGGGACATACTCTTCAATGCTGATCAAGATAATTTCTATAAAAGTTGCCATGCATTGCCTATAAAAGAAGTCTTCTTATTTTTTCCCCTTATCCATACTGTAACTTTAAGGGGGGTTTACACGGTCAAACGGTTCGTCGAACGCGGTTCGACAGACAAGTGTTTGAAGTGATGTTCGAACGTGTGAATGGGGTATTTGGTTGTCGAACACGGAACGTGTTCGACAACCAAATACCCCGTTCACACGTTCGAACATTACTTCAAACACTTGTCTGTCGAACCGAGTTCGACGATCCGTTTGACCGTGTAAACCCCCCTTTAGACTCTGTAGATTCCTTCAGAGTAATCAGGGGTTGACTTTCGAATCAAGACACTTCAGTTACTCCTCATCAACATTTTTCAGAACATCTGATTTCTGAAGCCATGTGAAGGCATATATTTGCTGTGATGTAGCTCTACTTTCTAGTTAATTATGTAGCTGTGCCAATATTGCAACGTCCAGTCATAAGCTGTTTAATTAATTTGACCCACTTTCTGAAAATTAAAGGTCTATGCACGTATGTTAGTGTTGGGTAGTCTAACTTTTAACGATACCAATGTAGATTTTAATATTACAGATGAACCAAAATTTTACAGTCAAATGTCTTCCTTTATGTAAAAGTTTCCTGGATCATGAAGAGTAAAGTACCTCTTTTTAAGGGTATCTTTTTCTTAAGACCTATTGGGTTCTGTTATACTATTCTAAGGTGTTACCAAGTGATTCCGTTATTATATTCCTCATCGTATACATCAAGTTATTCCAGTTAAGTATATCTGTAACTGAAGTCTTCAACAACCTGGTCTCAACATTTCCAACTTTTTCGCACGGAAGGTGAACAAACGATTTTGAAATCTTAAGAGTAATTTTCTTCAGGAAATTTGTTTTGATAATTTTTCCATAAGATCCTTCAAGAGTTGGTGCCATATTTCCAGAGCCTCTTTCATGTTCCTGCTGAGGTGACAATAATAATTTTTTACTTATTCTTAAACACCATTAACCACTGACATCGCCATATTTCTATTCATTCATTGCAATTCAATATTTTTCTTAGCATTCTCTCTTTACATGTTCATTAGTACATTGTTAGTGCCTAGTCTTCTATAATTCCTTTCCTTCGAAAAAATTATTTTATCTTGTTCGTTTTAAAAAGTTTTCTCTCTTACTTCCTTCTAAGAGACTGATAGAATGATTGTGAGAGGAGAGATGGAAGGGTTATCACTGACTGACACAAAGATGGGGGGGATTGTGCTTTAACTCAGCCATCCTAGTTTCAACGGGGATGGAGACCCTTGTACCTAGAATCCATAAAACTTAATTCTCCTTTATGCTCCTTCAAAGTAAACTACATATTTCTTACTCAACACCTTTCTGACTGACAACTGTAATGTAGCAATTTCTTTCTTTAATGTCTCTTGTTTAATTTGCACACTGGTTAAATATATTTCACTTTAAAAAAAGGACATTGTACATAAACAGTGAACAAAGACCACTAAAAAGTGAAAAAAAGAGGTACCAAGAAAGACAGAATGCCAATTTGCTTTTATATTTTTCGAAATGAGATCTCATACACAAGCCTTGAGCCAAAAACTACAAATACTACGAAAATATAACTATGATCATAAAACTTTTACACGATATATCACGTGCCTCTTGTAAGACTATGAAGGGAAACAATAAATAATGGAGAACCTTAAACGTACACTTTAATGATCTCTGAAGATGAGTAGAGAAATATGCTCGTAAGCGCTAGGATACTCCTTTGATTCCACTTTCCTTCGTAGTAAAACTAATTAACTTTTCTTAATGTGACCAAATTGTGAGAAATAATTACGAATAATTACGTCATTATTATTTAAAAAGTAGGTGAGTAAGACCGAGTCTTGCTTTTTTTGAATGCCAAAAACTCTTTCCGATGGAAAAGTGTTTGATATATTCTTTCTTTGCAACCAAAGCACTTTTTTTTTTAATCTTTGACATGCTAATATTCACTTGATTCTTATGAATTAATCTGAGAAATTTCCGCACCATTTACTAGTTAGTTAATTGGTTTATTGAAGCACTGCCGTTCAATATGCTTGACTTTATTCACACCATCTGCACAACCACACCAATTTTACATTTTTCTTCACAGATTCCAAACACAAAATAAGGATGGGTGTTTGTGTGTAAGTGTGAATGTGCGCGCATTTTATTCTTAAATCTAGATAGAATACTTGTTTATATAAATTAAGAAAGTCAAGAATCACTTGACTCCAATTATAAAGTGTCATGGCTGATAAGCAGTCTTCATGACACGGAGAAAATAACATGGAAATTATTCCGAAGGTTGAAATGAACAAGAAGTAAATAATCTCAACATTTTCCCCCTTTCACTAGGCCTCATTAGTTCCCGATGAGGTGCGGTAGAGCGTGTTAATTTTAGCATTCATTGTTTTGGTTTTTCTTTGCAACCTGTGGATTAATCTTCATAAAGTCACGACCTTTTACACAAAATGACTCGAGGCAAATAAACTGGATATAAATATATAATATTTAAGACCGAGCAACCCATCACGCGATCACGAATAGAGTTAAAGAAGAGGATATTTAGGTACAGGAACGTCAAATGCAATAATTCCTGATTATGAATGTAATTATCATTTCCAATGCACAATAAAGCGAACTTAAAAGTCGAAAATCTACTGACATAATAAACAAGGAAATGAGGAAATAAATGAGATAAACTGTAATGATGCTGAATCAGCCAAACGAAGAGAGATGATAAAGATTAAAAAAAAAAAACTCGTATATATGAAAAAAAAAAGTGTACAAATGGCCAACTGAAAAATGAATTCGTCTGAAAATAGAAACTTCTGAGAAATGGAATACCCTTAATTTGACATCACTGCAGGTTCGACAATGAATAAAAATTAATCTGTACTATCAATAAAGGTCATGTTAGCATCATGAAAATTATATCTAATGCTTTGCTGACTCAAATGAAAAATGTTCCTCCTACTGTACACATAGTTGAAGCTGTTAACAAAATACTTAGACATGGAGGTAAGAAAAAAAGGAGAGACTTTTTTCTTCTCTTTCCATAACTGAGTTCGTGAGGGAATTGGTTGCAGTGATGGCCTCTCATATTCACGTGCGCCCTCACTGCCAACTTAGTTTACAGAGCCACGTACACGATTTACTCATGAAGGTCATTTAAGCAATTCATAGCGTTTAGCAATATGGGTGTGGTTTATTTGACACCACTTTAATGAACAGACAATAAAAACAACACCAACAGTAAATTATACAAAATAGCTGGTAATAAATTAACAGATAAATTAATAAATAAATTTAGTGACTAAAATCTGACACAAGAAACTAATACATTCTACAAATATAAAATACACAAAATCAATAAGCAAGTAAATAATCACCATTAAAAAAGATAAACACTAAATGAAACACCTAATAATAAATTTTAAGATATCCTCACGCTCTATAGCCTGACAGCTATCAAGAATTGTCTTTAGAAATGATTGGGCGATCAGATATATTCTGTCATTATGTCATTAGTTAGCATGAGTAGCATGCAACACACATGATGATGCAATGCTGCAGAAGATGCCTTTAAGGTACGACATGACTCCGTCTCCTCCCCATTCATCTTTTCTTCTTAATCTCATGTTCCTCTTCTCTTTCTTTTTCTTCTACTCCTTCCTCTTGTTTCCTCAACTTTTATTTTTAATCTTCTTCTTCTTCTTCTCAGCCTCTGCTTTTTCTATCTTAATGCTCTTCCGTATTTCTCGTTCCTCTTCTTTTACTCTATCGCATTTATTATTTTCTCGCTTTTGTCTTATTTCTCCTCCTCTGTTTCTTTCATTTAATTTCATAGTCATACTTTCTTTTTCTTTTTCTTTTCTAATCCTTTCGTGCTAAATTTTCTCTCTCTAATTAGACCCATCCCCTTTTTACCATTTCTTATATTCCAACATTCTTTTTTTCCCTCACCCTTTTCTCTATCCTTCTCTTCTTGTTCGTCTCCCCCTATATTCTCTTTTTCGTATTCTCTTTATTTATCTGTTCCTTTTTCTGAAATAATCCTCCTCCGTTATCTTCTTCTTCTTCTTCTTCTAACTCCGTACCATAATTATAACCAACAAGTGAACCCGAAACTACAGAATAAGCATCTTATGAATGATTTTTATTACTATTATTATTATTATTATTATTATTATTATTATTATTATTATTATTATTATCATTATTATCATTATTATTATTATTATTATTATTATTATTATTATTATTATTATTATTATTATTATTATTATTATTATTACTATTATTATTATTATTATTATTATTATTATTATTATTATTAGTTCTATCATTGTTGCTATATATCATCCTATAAGAAAAACTCGTAAAGAATTTTTTTTTATGAGCCCTATTAAAAATACTTTGGTTTTACTCTAAGTTACACAAGTATTGTATATTTAGGTGACCAAATTCTTGGATTATAGAAAATTCCTTCTTTCTCTGCATTTTCAACTTTTTCCCTTGAACATGGGTGAGTTCTATTTATGTGAGGAGTTGAGAATTCTCTCCCTCCCATACACACTCTTTCTATCTCTTTTACCCTGCATAATGATTTTATTTTAATCGAGATAGGTAGGTTCTATCCACTTGAGGAGTTAAGCATCCTCTGTCTCCCAGATTCATTCTCTCCTTCTTTATAACTGAGCATTTTCTTCTTTCTATCTTGGACACATGTGGGTTCTAACTGTGTTAAGTATCCTCTCATCTCCAGCATTCATTCTCTATTACTCTGCATTTTCTTCTTCATTTTTTCTAATGAGAGTGACGCCGAGACAGGCAAAAAAATAAAAATACCCTCATCAAGACCGGGCACGAAGAGAATATAAAGACAAACAAAGTAGAAGATTAAGGACAAGGTAGAAATAAGAGAATGATACATAATAGTTATAGGACAGTCTGAAAGAATAGTCAAAATATTGAGGACCTAGATAAGATGGCAGGCTTAGTCCCTGAGATGACGATAGACATGCTTTTTGAAGGAAGATAGGTTATAGGAATTAGGAAAGACCGGAGGAAGAGAGTTCCAGAGTCTGGAGGTGGATGGGAAGAAGCAGTCACTGCACCGACAAATCTGTGAGCTACAAATCTCCACACAGTACCTATAAGACGAAGCCGCTTGGCGAGTGTTACGCAGCCTCGGCAATGGGGGAAGGATGCAACTCTCAATTCATCAGAGCAGCGATTGAAGTAGTAGCAATAGAAAAGAGAAGGGGATGATATCTTAAGGCGAAAAGAAAGAGACTCCAGATTAAAAATAAGAGAAGTGTCAATTATGAGTCTGATTGCCTTACATTCATCCCTATCAATGAGATAATAATAAGGAGAAGCACCCAAGATGTGAAATCAATTAGAAGCTATGTGGATTCCTAATATGGTAAGAAAATTAAAAGGGTAAATTTCGTTAGTTTAGAAGACAATAACGCTATCAGGAGGAGAAAAATATAAAGAAATAGCCAGAAACGTATCTGCTGATCTGAGTTGAGAGTAAAAGAAAGAGTGATACGAGACTGATTACTAGTAGCATATGAAGGTTGTGAAAAAAAAAACAGAGGAAAATTGAAGGGCAATATCCTCGAAAAATTGTGGAGAAGAGAAGGAT
>JAXCGZ010003787.1:0-45000 GCA_037179515.1 Halocaridina rubra | reverse complement strand
AATTAATAATAATAATAATAATAATAATAATAATTATAATAGTAATAATAATAATAATAATAATAATAATAATTAATAATATAATAAAGTAATAATAATAATAATAATAATGATAATATAATAATAATAATAATAATAATAATAATAATAATGATAATAATAATAATAATAATAATAATAATAATAATAATAATAATAATAATAATTATAATAATAATAAAGTAATAATATTAATAATAATAATAATAATAATAAAATAATAATAATAATAATAATAATAATAATAATAATAATAATAATAATAATAACAATAATAATAATAATAATATAATATAATAATATAATAATAATAATAATAATAATAATAATAATAATAATAATAATAATAAAAACAACAACAACACCAATGATACCTTATCTTATCCCGAGGGAGATATGTACATAAGTGTATGGTAAACAACTGCAGGGTCAATTATGATGTCATTATGAAGACTCAGGATGACCCAAAACTCAAGAAAATCAGTTCAAGGGCTTTCCGCCCGCTCCCCCCTCCCCTCCAAATGCGTGGTCGTATTTACCTGCATTAAAGCATTAACGGGTGTTCTCACGATCATGCAACAACTACTTAAAATATAATTTGGGGCTTTCAGGAACCTTTTTATTTATCTATGTTATTTTATCTTTTTAATAAGTGTAACACCAGGACAGGAAAAGAAAATTGCCCTCATCAGGTCTGGGCACGAAGAAAATATAAAGCAAAGAGAAACAGAGATGGGGAGTGTTATGACTTGTCAGTTGTGAAGACATAACAATATTCGGTGTTGATGTAGGCATACGTTTACTTGTTATGTCTTCTTAAATAGTATATTTTTCTTATATTCCTGCTTTTCATTTTTTAATGTATATTTTCATCATTTTTTCTAATTTGAGTGATATCAAAGCATATTTTTCTGTGTATGTATTGAGAGCTTTTTTTTCTCTTTTACATATTCGTGTGTTGAGTTTCCTTTTTTTTGGGGGGGGTCTTGGTTTTCCTTT
Organism: Halocaridina rubra; assembly: GCA_037179515.1. Lineage (NCBI taxonomy): Eukaryota > Metazoa > Arthropoda > Malacostraca > Decapoda > Atyidae > Halocaridina > Halocaridina rubra. The sequence goes on along the minus strand of JAXCGZ010003787.1, from coordinate 43,962 downwards.
TTTTTTCTTGTTTTTCTACTGAGTAATGTTAACGGAGTATAGAATTGTTGCTTGATTCTTAAAGTTTTTTTTAATAAATAGTTTCATCCTCATCAACTGCAGGTAATACCCCTTTCTCTCCGAAGTCGTTTCCTACTTTATCCTTTTGTATTCAACGTTCTCTCTCTCTCTCTCTCTCTCTCTCTCTCTCTCTCTCTCTCTCTCTCTCTCTCTCTCTCTCCTCTCTCTCTCTCTCTCTCTCTCTCTCTCTCTCTCTCACACACACACACACACACACACACACAAACTCCCGCACTCATTCACACACTCTCAATTAACCGATTGCGTAATATAAGACTCCCAAAAAAGTCAGTAGTATAGTCTGTTACATGCCACTTATCGTCATATCCGTATCGCTAAGGGAAGCCAACAAATAATGGAATTATGACGCTAAATAATGATAATAATAATAATAATAATAATAATAATAATAATAATAATAATAATAATAATAATAATAATAATAATAATAATAATAATAAATTATAATAATAATAATAATAATAATAATGATAATAATAATAATAATAATAATAATAATAATAATAATAATAATAATAATAATAATAATAATAATAATAATAATAATAATAATAATAATAATAATAATAATAATAATAATAATAATAATAATAATAATAATAATAATAATAATAATAAAAAGCATTCATAGATTTATATATCATAATCTACAACATATAATCAATTCTTTAGAAACATTATTGTGGACATACTTTTTTCGAATTTTTGCTATATTTCAATCTCGTTATTATTATTATTATTATTATTATTATTATTATTATTATTATTATTATTATTATTATTATTATTATTATTATTATTATTATTATTGTTATTATTTTATTATTATTATTATTTTATTATTATTATTATTATTATCATTATTATTATCATTGTTATTAAAAAGTAGAATGAAAAAATCTCTTACTTTCGTGACACGAACACCGCAGTCCGTAATCCCATACACCATAAGACTATTTTAAGCCTAACACGTAAAAATAACCACGAACTTATCACACTTCAGTTTTCCGTGAGTACTCTGTCAGACTAAAAGCAGCTTAACTTCTTAATTACATAATGTACGTAATGTAAGCATTCTATTCCTACTGTACAAGACTCACTCCTTTAAAAACGCACATATAAGTTTACAAGAAACACAGCTACTCAAACACATACACATGTGGTCTTCTTTTCTAAACTAAACTAGATATCATCATCATCAAATCTTTCGGTTTCTTCCGTCAGGGGTCACCACAGTGGATCAATCGTCTACTTATTGCCCTATCCCCTGCGTTCTCCTCTGTCACACCACACACCCTCATGTCTCTTACTATTAAACAAAATAATATTAAATAACTGAGTAGTACTGGAGTGTTTCCTAATATTTCATTATTTCTCCTCAGTTACCTATACTAAATACCAAGTGAATTTCACCTGGAGAGGATGGGACCCTGTTACTATCAACAGTGATTTGAAGTTATTGCAGTTTTCTCTGAAGAATCCTTTAAAAAATTACATTAATATCCCCATGGAAGGTGAAATAGGACGTGAGTACAAAGTCAAATATTTTTTTTCACCTCAAAATTTAAACTTTGTTACTTACCAAGGTAGACATATTACTGTCATTTAAAAACTTTACAAATTAAGAAGTTGGTGACTGAATTTGAGTACTTCATAGATATTTGTAAATCATCAGTTCTACAGCTATCTGCGTCAAGATATGTTACTGAATACAGACTCATACCTCGCAATTTCATTTAGGATAAATTAAAAGTGAAATATCCAAAATGAGCATCATATGGTCTAGATATTTTTGTCGTGAAACTCTACTCAGTATTAAATCATACCTTGTTATTTTATTAAATAGTAGCATAGAGGTTCAGTATAAGCTGAGAGAAGTAGAGTTTTACAGAAAAAGTGGACATCAGTTGGTGAAAATGTCCATGCCATGATATTTCTCAGCGTTGACCCAAATCTTATGTTGTCTTCAGATGAAAATAGAGATGTCCAGCAGTTGGTGGTGGAATTTGAGTTTTCCCGTGAAATTGGACATCACTTGGTCCAAACATTTGTGCCTTCGTTCTTGATGGTGGCCCTATCGTGGTTCAGCTTCTGGCTAGGCCTAGAAGCAATACCAGGACGTGTTACTCTACTGGTGACTTCGCTACTCACACTAACAACACTGTTTACTGGGATCAAGGAAGGGCTGCCTCCTGTCGCCTATGTAAAGGTCAGATCAGAGTTCGCTTTCATCAAAGCATTCTAGTTGGTAAATGGTAAAAGACAGCAACGATGGATGACTTTATTTCCAGTCTTAAGAAGTGTATTTTTTTTCGACACTACATTCATAGTTCAGTGCTCAACTTAGAATTGTTTTCAACATGTAGAATCATTGGCAGTAAGTAAACTACGATTAATCAATATGTAAAAGACTCAAAAACATTAATATTATCAAGGAATACAATGCCTTCTTTGTAATTGAGAAATGTAATTACAACTACAGTACTCAATGATAATATATTTTTCTTATATTTACTGAAGTATGTAAGAGTTGGACATTTTTAACGATAGAAAATACTACCCAAATGTGTCTATCTTTCTTTAAAGAAATAATTTAAGAATTTAAAATATATTCTATTTAACTTCTTCATCACTATTTTTTTTTTTCTCCAAATCTCAGCATCACATGAAAGCATAAACACATTTTATTTCTTTTAATTCCTGATTTCTGGCTAAAGTCTAGCTTCACATTCCTTCATGAGCGGTAAAGGATTACTTTCACACACCCCAAAGAAATTAACAATTGGGGAAATATAAAAAAACAAACTTGTTTCCTGACATATGTGTAACAACCAAAACTAATCAAACTAAACCTAACCTAACACTATAATACATCAAAATAAGCTGAAAACTTAAAAAAAAACAAAAACTGAATGACCATAATGTCAATTACCAAGTTGAAAGGGGTGTGAAAGTAAGCATTTACGGCATGACCCGCATTTTATTTTCTGACTTCAAATTATTTCAGGCCATCGACGTGTGGATGGCTGGGTGCATGGTTTTCCAGTTCGCAGCCTTGGGTGAATTTGTGGTAGTTCGAGTTCTCAACGTCATGCACACGAGTGGACAGGTCCTTCCTGCGCCATCTATGTTACCTCCTCCATCATCTGTTCAGCCAATGAATAGGGTAAGATGGGCATATTGCAATGCAAAGATAATTGCTTTCATTTTTTTTATATCAGAAGCTGCAGGACAGACCTACTTATTCCTAATTTCTTTGCATTTTTTTTTTTTTTGCTTAGCTAAAAAAACAGACCTATTTGGGGCTACCGTTATTTTACTTTTAATTTACAGAGGTGCAGAACAAGTACATTTATGCCTATTTTGTCTTACTGTTTGAATCCATTGCTGTTGTTACTTTCACCAGTAACCTACCATTTCTAGTGAAGTATTCTTTATGTCTGATAAGTTGGCAGGGGCTATAAGAGGACAAACTCCGTCCTCTCCACATCCTCGATACGACTAAGTTACAATAGCCTCGTTTCGCCAAAACATAAGTCAGGACCGAGCTCGGACCCTCTTCCATCAAATGACTAAAGAACTCATGGATCTAAATAAATGACCTATAAGTGATAATTAGAAATAATACTGAAATGAAGTAGGACCCATGATAAAAAAAAGAGCATTTTTAGATAAGAACAAATACTCGTAAATAATATGAATTATTTACATAGATGAGCAAAAATTAAATCGGCAAGCAATGCACATATATAATAAAATTTAAATAGTTATAACTACAATATGCTCGTATGAGATTATGCGGAACATATAATTCTACAGAGTACAGAATATCCATTATACTGTAAATACCAAACTTATAGATAAACTTCAAACTAACTTAGTAAAAGAAAATATATACCTTTTGTGGAATATGCCAACACACAGATCAAATTATAATGTTTAGTGTAACACACTTAACAACGATAATGACGATTCGACCTCTATAGTATTTGTGCTGTCACGTACAAAGTATGATCTCATATTATCTCTTTAATAATGTAAAGGCTCTCTCAGTATAAAAAAAAAAACAAAGGAGGTTATATACACTGTATCAATTATACGAAACAATATAATATTGTGCTCACAAATAAAATGATTATATCCATAGAAACAATGAAGCTAAGTGTTAGTTGCGTGCTTCGGCAAAAACAAAACAAAATAAGATTCTAATATGACTCTCTCTCTCTCTCTCTCTCTCTCTCTCTCCTCTCTCTCTCTCTCTCTCTCTCTCTCTCCTCTCTCTCTCTCTCTCCTCTCTCTCTAAGATATACACACATACATACACAAACACACAATTAGGTAATTACAATTAGATAATTACACATTCCAAACTTGAAAGAGCACATAAATAAGCTGAAAACGTTCAGAGATACCCAATGAAACTGATGCCAGAAATACGTAATCTCAGTTATGATGAGAGGCTGAGGGCATTAGACTTACCATCAATCGAAGCTAGAAGAATTAGGGAGGATATGGTGACGAACTTTAAATTCCTTCATGATTATGACAGAGTGAATAGGCTTCGATTTTTGAAATGGTTGGCTCTAGAACTAGAGATCATAGTTTGAAACTTCTTTGCAGGATGTAAGGGAGTACTTTTTTAGTGTAAGAGTAGTTGATGTTTGGAATTCGCTACGCGAGGAGGTAGTTAATGCTAACTCAATTCACAGTTTCAAGGACAAGTATGATAAGTATCACTAGTACAAAAATGGAACCGATCAGGAGACGGGGAGTAATTAGCATAGGGCTCTTTTCCGTAAGCGCAGTTAAGTCATTACACAGTCTGAGACCGTTCAAAGTTTGTTCCATCAAAAAATAGCAATGAAAAAATAGTCAGTATTAATTAGTTTTTGGATACTAACAATGCGCATATATATTATTTAATTTCTAATGCATGTATATATATATATATATATATATATATATATATATATATATATATATATATATATATATATATATATATATGTGTGTGTGTGTGTGTGTGTGTGTGTGTGTGTGTGTGTGTGTGTGTGTGTGTGTGTGTGTGTGTGTGTGTGTGTGTAATTACTTAATTGTAATTACCTTATTGTGCTTCCGGGAAAGAGCCCCATGCTGGTAACTCCCGGTCTCCTGGTCGGTTTCATATTTGTACTTAGTGATACTTATCATACTTGTTTTTAAAACTATGAATTGAGTAAGCATTAACTACCTCCTCGCTTAGCGAATTCCAATCATCAACTACTCTTACACTAAAAGGTATTTCTTACATCCTGCAAAGAAGTTTTCTTACAAAGCTTCAAATTATGACCTCTAGTTCTTGAGCCAGCCATATCAAAATGTCGATCCCTATCCACTCTGTCATAACTATGAAGGAATTTAAAAACCGTCTCCATACCTCCCATCAGTCTTCTAGCTTCGAGCGATGGTAATTCTAATTCCCTCAGCCTCTCCTCGTAACCGAGATTGCGTAATTTTGGCATCAGTTTCGTGATATGTCTTTGAACTTTTTCCAGCTTAACTATGTGCTTTTTCAAGCGTGGATTCAAAAAAGGGGCTGCATATTTAAGCTTCGGCCTCACATAGGTTTCATAGATATTTCTGATCATTTCCTTGTCCTTGTGCCTGAAGACTACCCTTACATTTGCTAAGAAAGCACATGCTGCCCTTACTATGCAATTTATATGAATTTCCAGAGACAAATCAGCTAGTGTGTGTGTATGTATATGTGTGTGTGGAGAAATTAGAAAGGAAATGAGAAAAGTGTTAAATTTCCAAATTCTGTTGTGAATATAAACTACCCTTTTATTACATAATTTCTAATACATTACTTCCGCACATTATTTTTAATATGCTATTGTAATAAACCTTTTAATCTATGATCTTTTCCATTGATATAGTAACGCAAGGCCGTAACACACCCAATTTATTTATATAAAAGAATGTTTCTCTTTTCATAAACTATACCAATGAGTGGGAGAGTAAACGAGGGCGTTATGACATACCGAAAAAATCTATATCATCTAATATTCACATCTTTTATCATTGTTCAAAAGTTTAAGGGTACAGCCACACTAAACGCGATTTGTCGGGAGGGTAAAATGTAGTGGCTTGCTCAGTAAGTCGGCGGCAAAAATTAAGTCATGTCATCTAGTGCGAGTGGCCATACGGGATACGGCTTGCTCTAGTATGGCTACTCGTATTAGAAGTCATAGTATAGTTCTTGTTGCCGACTAGGCAACCCCTTACCCTAAAAGCAAATCGCGCTCAGTGTGACCAGAACCTCCCAGCTACTCGTTCATATACAATATACTTGGTATTTAACATGGTGTACCTAGTACATAGTTCTATCATTATCTTGTACAGATGAATAACCTTCTGAGAATCTCGCAATATGAATATTATCCATGCCACATCTTGTAATAAACATAAATATGACCCCATAATGCATCTTGATAATATAAATAGTTGTCAAAACAGAATGAAAATTTACCCAATGAGACATTTTGCCATAATGATAAAATCATCCTATACTACATCTTGATTAGGGAAATGACCCTCATTAAAATAAATGAAAAATCTAAAATATTATTTACAAATTAATAACTCATATGCCAAAGACATTTAAGATAGCAAATAAATTATATTAACCCCTAATCAGACTCAGTCAAATTGTTTAATATTCTTACAAAGTGTTTATAAATCCCTTCTATACAAATGACTGAGATTTTTTTTTTTTTTTTTTTTACATCACCCTCTATGGTACTCTTGTAAGCAACCAAATAACATCTCCAAAAGACAAGGAGTCATTCAACCCTTTAAGATCCTTTTTATTTAAGTCAAACACACACACACTATATATATATATATATATATATATATATATATATATATATATATATATATATATATATATATATATATATATATATATATATATATACATACATATATATATATATATATATATATATATATATATATATATATATATATATATATATATATATATATATATATATATATATATATATAAATATTGTGGTATTTTTTCTATACTCGTGGACTTAGACTCATCTACTTAGCAAAATCCATGGGTTCATTCCTCTTTCAAACAAAACGCATCAATATAATATTTGCATCATATTGTGGTGCTACAGCAGGCTCTGACTCCACGTACAGACCTCAACCAACAAGTAGGAACACGTAGTATCCTTCACTGGAGTAATTCAATTTCACAAGATGCCGCCATACTTACTGTATATATATATTTTTTAATTTTGTAATGTGCTGAGTGTTGCCCTTATAGACTCAAATATAGATTTCATTCCACATACGAGAATATGAATACTTAGTAGAAAAAAAAATCCCTGAGATTATCTTCTTTTTACAAGAGCCAGCCATCATCTTTCAATTGCACTATGCCGATTGGATGCTCTCACTGACTGGAACACAGCATCCATACCACAAGTAAACAATATGAAAACTAAGTAAAAACTCACTACGGTTATTCGTCTTTAATACAAGATACTGATATATATATATATATATATATATATATATATATATATATATATATATATATATATATATATATATATATATATATATATATATATATATATATATATATATATATATATATATATATATATTTCCCCTTTTCTTTTGTAACCTGCTGTGTGGTGTGCTTTTGCAGACTCGAACAGCTTCTGTTAAATACGAGCAACAGAATGACTACATGCATCGAGTGGCCGTCTTGTCCAACGGGAACACAGACAATGACGAAAAGTCACTCGCAAACAACAATAAATTCAATGCCACCCCCGTGGTGAGTTACATTAGACTTGAATGCTGGTAGAGAAATTGACAAAACTCTAGAAAAACACTATTAATAGATATAATCACTGTAGAAGCACGGTCACTAATTCATGTGAGCACCATACATACTGGAATAGCTTAACAGAACATAAAATACTTTATTAAAAGAAAACAAGGCACTGTTAATGAACTGTCATTACTTCAAATGAGCACCAAAGGTGATGGAGTTGTTTAACAGTATGCAAAACACTGCATAAATGAATCACAAGGCACTGTAGAAGCACTTTCACTACTTGAATAGACATACATGATACGGTATTTTAGTAGTACACAAAATATTGCATAAATAAATATTGCACAATAGATGCACTGTCCTCTCATTTCAATGGGCGCTATTGATGATTTAGTATTTTAAGTGTACCAAAAATATAACAATGTTTAATTATATAAAATGACTGTCCATACACTATACCCCTTGCAATGGGAACAATACAAGGAGCATTATTTATTTACGGTATACAGGAAAAACTCTGTAATACCTACAAAACAAGAAACTGTAGATGCACTACCACTACTTGCAATGGGCACCATACACTGAGCAATAGTGAACACTACATAAGATAAACACTATGTACCTAGACGAGATATCACAGTAGTTTCACTATCACCCCTTGCAATAGGACACCATGCACTTACAGTAGTAACCAATAGAAGCACTACCACCACTCGCAATGTGCTCCATACACTATGCAAAACTGAACACAACACAGGTAAACACTATATATCTAGATGACACATCACTGTAGACTCACAATCACCCCCTGCAGCTGGCATCATAAATGGTGTAGTGATTAACACTACTCAAATAAACAGTGTGTATACCTAGATAACAAAGCACATTAGTAGCCCCCCAAAAAAGCAAAAGATTTATCTGTTCATCTTAAGACTTAATTAATTGATCTCTGAAGATGAGCAGATAAACATACTCACTCGCAAGCGTTAAGGAAGTCCATTATTTCTTAGTTTATTTTCCCTTCCGTAGTTACTACAACCATATTCACAGCATTCAAGTGCTTCTCGTGAACTAGTTCTAGTTTATGTTGTGTATGTCTATATGTGGTTAAGCTATGTAAGATTCGATAGATTAATATATGTGTTTTTCAGTCCTTTTTTGAGGTGATCTGAACTGTGGATCGGTAAATCATAATTTTGACAAATTTTTAGAGAATGTATTTAGCTAGCATTTTAGCCTTTTTAAGGCTAAAAAGTATTATTAGATATCTTTAGCATTCTATTATATATAATATATATGTCTTCTATTAGTATCTTAAGCGTCGAATGCTTTCATGATAAAATAGATTTAGATATATCTAATTCAACAAGATCACATTTTACGTTCACAATTAAATTGCAAACTTACCTAAAACAAGCAGTTATATAATGTTGTGATATTTTTGCTATTTTTTCCTTAAAGATAAAAAAATAATAGCTTCAGTATAATTTTTTGGAAATTCTATGGTGTAAAATTAACATTAATTACTAAAATAAGGGTATCATATTACCGTATTACATGAAAAAAAAGAGTTACCCATTAACTCGTTTTCTTTGAAAGTTAACATAAGTTTTCGTTTTTTTTTAATCTTTATGGATAACACACTTAAACTGGAGATATTCTAACAACCCAATACTAGCATTAGGAGCTACGATTGTACAAATTATTGCATAAAATATACGCTAAAACTTATACGGTGTAAAAATAAAAAGATGATTTTGATATTCAAGTCAAGCGAAGCATTATTACTAATGTAGTATTTATTTAAGAATTAATGTCAAAATATTATGTAGGCAGAGAGCTTTATTTCCATTTCAATACAATGGGTATTCGTCAGCCAGGGCAAGCCCCAACCCCCCACTGCGGTGTCCAAGAGAGAGAGAGAGAGAGAGAGAGAGAGAGAGAGAGAGAGAGAGAGAGAGAGAGAGAGAGAGAGAGAATTATTCCAAATTTTCACATATTGTGGTATATTGCGCTTTTGGGTCCATTTGCTCACCACCACCCCACCATAAAACTTTAAAACCGATTAACTAAACGAATATTTTAAATCATAGCTAAATACAATTATAATGCAGGGGTTTTCAGCAACTAAGGTCAAAACCAACTTGTCTAACAGCACAGAAGAATACTACTCATTCTGCTGTGAGTACGAAAGGGGGGGAATACTCCTGTTCTCGGAGTCCATCATAAATTAATCAGAGTATACTCGCAATAAGACGCCAAATTACTCTGGTGGAGTCAATATTCTAGTGAACTTTTGGCTACAGAGTAGGCATATGTGTCTTGTCCTGCAGCTCTTCACTTTGGGTATAAAAACTGATAAAAGTACAGATACTAGTATCTGATGAAAAAAAACTGAAGTAATAATAATAATAATAATAATAATAATAATAATAATAATAATAATAATAATAATAATAATAATAATAATAATAATAATAATAATAATAATAGTAATAATTATAATAATAAAAAGAGTAATAATAATAATAATAATAATAATAATAATAATAATAATAATAATAATAATAATAATAATAATAATAATAATAATAATAATAATAATAATAATGATGATGATAATGATAATATAACGATAATAATAATAACAATTATTATTATTATTATTATTATTATTATTATTATTATTATTATTATTATTATTATTATTATTATTATTATTATTATTATTATTACTCTTTTTATTATTATTACTCTTTTTATTATTATTGTTATAACTATTATTATTATTATTATTATTATTATTATTATTATTATTATTATTATTATTTTTATTATTATTATTATTATTATTATTATTATCATTATTATTATTATCATTATTATTATTATTAAAATTATTATTATTATTATTATTATTATTATTATTATTATTATTATTATTATTATCATTATTATTATTATCATTATTATTATTATTATTATTATTATTATTATTATTATTATTATTATTATTTTTATTATTATTATTATTATTATTATTATTATTATTATTATTATTATTATTATTATTATTATTATTATCATTATCATTATTATTATTATTATCATTATTATTATTATTATTATTATTATCATTATTATTATTATTTGCAATAGTAAATAAACCTTCACTAAGATAAACTGATAATGAATGGTATATACATATTAGTAGGAAAAATATAACTTATTGATTAGTTTAAGAGCATGCCTTTAAATATAAGAGGCTCTTGGTAATGCATGGTTTTTGTGTGATAAAAATATAAAAAAACATGAATGCCATTCTTAACATTATTGCATTAACCAAACACACAATTGCAATAAACACCTTAGAATATTGTCATAAGTACATTAATATATTGCATATCTTGTTCATGAAAACAATAAAAATGATAATTACATTTTGATGTAAACAGTAAAACTCACTGAAAATCCTTAATAGTAATCAAACTTCTATAAATATACGATATCTTAGCTATAGGCAAAGAAATACCAGTAATTTTGCACTTTTATTAATAATGGTGATACAAGTTTTATTGTGGCCATATCTTAAGTGTTTGTAGTACAAATATATACAATGGCCACAAACCCATTTATAAGGGGGTGGCCGAGTCAAAACGCACATTCACTTTAAGCCAAGCATACCTCGATCACTCCTCTTAGCTCCTTTGAGATAAAGGGTTTTCACAATTCTCCCCACCCACCTACCATCCTTCTTGGGTCACCACAGGGTAAATACTTGAAGTACAGAATTTTTTTTTAATGTGCTGCACAACATCCTGGACTTTTATTTGCAACACTGTGTGGCATTAACTGAAATAAAACTGATTCTAGGGTGGATCTTTAGGGCATTCGAGGTACATTAGCGCTTGCTTGAAACACTGCATTAATTGAACTGCAAATCCTAGTTGAAACTAGTCAGTCTAAAAACCAAAATCCATAAATTGTAGAAATATAAACTTAAGAGAGTGGAGCAGACAATCATTCCTGTCAATGCTTTTATACATTAAACAATGAACAAGAATAACTCACAGTAAAACATCTATTGTGTAGACTTTTCATTAAATTCGATACGATACAAGATTTTTATACCTGCTTATCCAAATTTGAAGTTAGATCATTTAGTTTTTTTTTTTAATAAAATCGCAATCAGCATGCAGGTCATGTTAATGACAGTGTTGCAAGCTCGTGAAAGACACATACGCCTGAACTCAGGTTTTTATATGAGTACATCACCAATTCGTGTAAATGTGAACTCACTAAAGCATGAATGATTCTGGTGGTAATGTGAAGTATTACATTTCTTCAGCCAAAACTCGAATCGAGGGGTGGTGATGACGCAGAGAATAATAAGAAAAACCTGCTTTCCGCTGCAGACGACAATGTTTGGTCAAAGCTGACCAACATATTTACTATTGGTGATAGCGATTCCCAAACTCCAAGTCAGGGAAAAAAGGAATCAAAACAGGAGGGAATAATTAAAATCTCCATAGATGACGATAATATATCAAGGAAAACGACAAAAGACGAAAAAGACGAGAAGGTAAAGCGTGTTGACACCACAATTCAGTAATAATAATAATATAATAATAATAATCCTTTATTCCAATGTACATTGGGTATTTAAATAAGATACATATATATTCCAGATAGACATCTGTGGTGTACGATATAGACATACTAAAACAAGCAAATCATAAAGATGAGTGTACCATTAAAATTTACAAGTAAAATCTTCCTTTAAGAGCAACTTCTTAAGATTATATTTAAAAGTATACACTGAACCAGCATTTTTTAGTTCTCTGGGAAGCTGATTATATAAATGAGGTCCACGAATGTTTATATCTCTTGAGCCAATATCAGTTTTAGACCTTCGTACTAATAAATCTTCCCCTTGACGGGTAGTTAACCCGGTAACTGAGCTTACTGTAGAAAAATTATACAAGCAATCAGGAATATTGTTTCTTAGTATATTAAAAACAAAGGTACATATATCAAAAACATATTTATCTCTAATCTTTATCCATTCTAGATCTTTTAAAACAGGAGAGATGTGCTCGTATTTTCTTACATTGCCAACAGCCACTCGTGCTGCAAAGTTTTGTAACTTTTGTATTCTTTGTAATTGAGTCTTATTGGTACATCCCCAAACTTTGAGACAGTAATTAATTAAACTCATAGCTAAGGACTGGACAATTATTATACGAGTTGATGTTTCAAATGAGTCTTTTACCCTATTTAGATATATTAGAGTACCCATTACTTTTTTATAAATTTCATCTATATGCATTTCAAAATTCATGTAACGGTCAAAATAGACACCTAGGTTCTTTACCGAGTTCATTGGCTTAATGATATTACCGTTAAAATTTATATGAAGATTGTCATCAACTTCTGATAATAATTGTCTGGATCCGATAAGAATAGATTGGGTTTTAGTTTCATTAAGTAACAGACCATTTTTTAGAAAGTAACGTTTAGCCATATACAAAATTTCTTCTGCTCTACGAATAATATTTTCTAAATCATTAATTTCTCCTTCAATTAAGATTTGAGTATCGTCAGCATATTGAATGACATAACAGTTAGGTAAATATTTTACTAGATCGTTTACATATATTAGAAAAAGTATAGGTCCTAGGATCGATCCCTGAGGGACCCCAAACAATACCTTCTTGCGACTTGAGACTACATCTTTTATTCTGACTGACTGGTAGCGGTTTTTTAAATAGTTCTCGAACCAGCTTGGGTCAATGTTCATTTTTTTGCATTTTTCTAATAGAGTGGTATGGTGTACACTATCAAAAGCTTTAGAAAGATCGAGTAGTAGTAGCAATGATATTTTCTTATTATCTATATTTTTGTATATTTCATCTGATATTTTCAATAAGGCAGTTTCAGTTGATAATTTTGGCCTGAAACCGTGTTGACTTTTTGCAATAAGTTTATTTTTTTCAAGAAACTCACTTAACTGATTTGCAACAATCTTTTCAAGTATCTTTGATAAAATTGGTAGTAAAGAGATTGGTCTATAGTTAGAGACGTCGTCAGGATTTCCATTTTTAAAACCAGGAATTACATGGGGAGTTTTCCATAAATCTGGGTAGATATTGGTAACTATGGAAGTATTGATTATTACCGTCAGATAATAAGCTATTACAAATAATGAATCTCTAATAAAACGAAAACAAATTCCATCTGATCCATATGCATTAGAGTCTTTCAGATTTTTTATTACTAAGATTACTGTATTACAATCTACTGTAGTAGGGTTAAAGACATCATTACTTCTATTGAATGCACTATGTTCTTGAACATTATTATTATTATTACTACCATCATCACTATTATCATTACCATTACTACCACCATCATTATTATTTACACCATTATCAACATTTCTATTATTATTACTACTACCATCATCATTATTATTACCACCATTACTATTATTGATTTCATTTATTATTTCTTGTTTTGTTTTTTCAAAGGTTTTTTTCCCCACTTCAGCGAAAAAATTATTGAACTCTTCTGCTTTAGCACTTACATCTACCTCATCGGGTATAATTGATATGTTACTACTTTTATTACAGTTATTGGAAAGCATGGTTTTAGCAATTTTCCATGTATCAGAGATATTGCCTTTAGCGTTTTGAAATTCATTTTTGTAATACTGTTTCTTACTGTTACTTAATAATGATTTTACTTGTTTCTTATGCTCTGTAAACTTTTCTCTTAAAGGGATATTATCTCTTTGTAGCTTTACTTCATTTTGTAGTTTGTCTCTTTCTTTCATAATGTTTTTTATGTCATCTGTTATCCAAGGAGCGGGGGGACGAAATATTTCTCTTGTCACGAGTGGTGCACATCGATCTATACATGATGATAGGACACTGGTTAAAATTCTTACTTGTTTATTGATATTATCGGTATATAGAATTTCATTTAATTTATGTACTTCATTCATAAGTAAACTACAAAGTAATTCTTGTGAATAATTTCTTAAGCATCTGAATGTTTTAAAGATTGGTTGTCTCTTTGGTTTGCGAATATTTAGGGACGTTACAATTTCCTCGTGGTCTGCTATAGGGCTTGGCATTACGTCACACTTAGTTATCATATGTTTGGAGTTTGTTATTACTAGATCGATTTGGGAAACTGAAGTGGGAGTGATTCTAGTTGGTTTATTTATAATCTGTTCTAGATTTAAATTCTTAATAAGTCTACTCATTTTATTTTCTCTTTTTAGTTGATCATCATTAAAATCGCCATATATAAAAACTGGTTTGTTTTTTAAAATTATCTCCTTAAAAACGTCCAAAATATAGCTAAAAGAGGTTACCGAGGCTTTGGGGTGGCGGTACACGCAGCCTATGATAATAGAAGGAAACTTTTTATGTTGGACAGAGATCCATTTATCTTCCACTCCTTCGTGCTTCTCAGTTTCAAGATTTAGTTCAGTGGCCTTCAAATAATTTTTAACATATAAACATACACCTCCACCTCTACCACTGTCATAGCGATAAATATTATATGAAGGAATATTAATAAATGCATTGTTAATTGACGGATACAGCCATGATTCGCTAATGCAAAGAACATCAATATTTTCTTGTACAAGCATATGTTCAATTTCTAGTATATGGGATAACAGGGATTGTGCATTTATATGTACGACAGATAATCTATCATTATATTTACAAGTAACTTTCACATCGACAGCAGTAACAGCAACAGCAGGAGACGAGGTATTACCATGTTTCATTGGGGTGGTATCCATAGTCATAGTTGTAGTTTCGACTGTATGATTCTGCTGGGAATTCATCATTGTAGTGTGTTCTGGGGTTAGCCCATGGATCCTGGTGTCTGTACCTGCCGTTGGATGTGTAATGCTGGTTTGAGTACGTGCCGTGGTATGATCGGGCCTTGTGACCAGAATTACTGAATGAATACACAGACAATGGTTGCAATATTTTTAGTGTTTGGAAAGATCTCCTCTAAATTCTTGAGGAACATCGTAATAATGGGACAGTTGCTCGTTTTCCTGTCTAACTGCATGGTGTGATTTCTAAAAAGAGGAGAGGGGACACAAATGACTTCAATTGTAGGAAAGTCTCAGGACACTTCCACCAGATAAAAACCATCACTGACACCTTAGATATATTAAAATAACCTTTAAGGACGCTAAGTGAACCCTGCACAATCTTGTTCTGATTAAACAGGAATTCACACACGATAGTAATGTAAAGTACAACCTCTAAAAAAAAAAAAAAAAAAAAAAATTATAAGACTGGGTATTCTTACATCATCAACATGAAGTAGCTAGCAAGATCTAATAATAGCAAATTAAAACCATAATCCTTTGCCATGGAAGTATATATATTAGCAATCAGAAACTGTACATAATGAAACTTTCTTAATTCAGCTCAAATCAACTTAAACTTGGGGGAACTGACGATACTGAGGCAGAAAATATCAGCCATTGGAGGTTTTACTGTTTGTCATCTTAGCAAAGACAGGAACACCAGTGGAAAATTTTATTTATATTGCAAAAACAAGGCTGTGGGCAGAGAAGTTAAAGAAACTGTAACAATCGTTTCCCATCTAAAATGTTACTGATACGAGTTATACAACTCACGGTGTGCAGTTCTAAAACATCAAAATATTAATGATAAAAAACCGTGTATGTACCAAAAAGTATTCTTTGTTATTAAATGATCAAATAAGCGATGCCGTAAAGCACAACAGAGATTAACGATTAAATAGATAAAAATCTTTTTAATATTTTTAAAAGATATAAAAAGAGTAATGGATTTAGCAGAAAGAGTATGCTCTAAGTTACTAACAGAATATACAATAACATAGATAACAAAAAATCTCTCTGCTTGTATTATTAGACTCATCAAAAGCCTTCGACAGTGCAAACCATGAAATTCTTATTAATAAATCTAATAACCTAAATATTGACCTGACCTGATTTAGAGAGTATCTATCTAATCGCAAATAGTCTATCCGTCTTAACAACATTATCTCTACTCCAAAAAATTTATCATTTGGTGTTCCACAGAGATCAGTCCTTGGTCCTATCCTCTTTTCCATTTATGTAAATGATCTATCGTGTTCATTTCTGACTGTCTAGTTGTACAATATGCAGATGACACTCAGCCACTCCTTAGCGGTGATATTAATAATCTCCCAGAGCTAACCTTAAGAGCAGAAAACACTCTGTCAAAAATTAAAACCTATTTTCAAGAAATTGGACTGTTAATTAACGAAAGTAAAACACAATGCATGTTTATTGATTCAAGATACCTTATAGCACAAATTCAAGAAAACGCAATAATTAATTTTTGCGGGAATGTCATTACTCCTAGCAAAATAGTCAAAAATCTAGGAATTCACTTTGATAACTACATGTTGTTTGAGTCCCATATAGATAAAGCATGCAAAAAGGTTACAGGAACACCAATGTACTTATCACGTATAAAAGACAATTTTGAGACTACCACTCGAATAACGGTTGTTGAATCTCTAGCCCTAAGTCACATTAATTTTTGCACAACTGTATGGGGAGCTACCAATAAGACTCAGATAAACAGAATACAGAAACTTATTAATTTTGCAGCTCGAGTTGCCCTGGGAGGAATAAGAAAATATGACCACATCACACCAGCTCTCAAAAAACTTGGGTGGCTGCGGGCAGAAAACAAGGCGCCTAATGCTATTTACGTTTTTGTATACAAAATTTTGATCCATTATCTTGGCAGGCTATTTAATTTCAAAACAGCAAAGGATAAAAGGGAAACCAAAACAAGACAGAGTAGTGAGCTCTTTATTCATAGAACGAACACAGATGCAGGTTCAAAGATGATCACTATTAAAGGACCAACACTCTGGAACAATATTCCAGAACATCTTAAAAATTCAACCTCCTTCACAGTTTTCAAAGACAAAGTATACAGTTTTCTTTTGGGCAAATAGTTACTGCTCATACACTAATCTAACTTAATGATTTAATGTAATTTCCCTCAACACTAATTAATTTTTTTAAAGAGATATCGCCTTCTCTGATTTCTAAGTTTATAACTAATTATTCTCATTGTAAGGAACACAAATACGGTGATGATACTAATAATAACAATCCTGTATCCAGTATTACTATTAATAGTTTATTATTAACATTAAATTTTAAAAATTCTAATACAGTATGATTATTGTTATTATAATTTTAAATGTATCTGTGAACTCGAGGTAATCTTCATTTGCTGTTCACTCTTTGTTTAATAACATGTCTACTTATAAGTGTACTCTTAGTTTTGTTAAAGAATAGCCATAGTATAAAAATGGAAATAAATGTGTGTTTGCTTTTTGTTTGAGCCATTTCTTAAAAATCTGCAGTTAACAACAGAGGCTTCTTGTTCCTTGCTCATCTGCATACAATAGCACACTGATTTTACAGACTAATTACA
The DNA here is from genome assembly GCA_037179515.1 of Halocaridina rubra. Taxonomy (NCBI): domain Eukaryota; kingdom Metazoa; phylum Arthropoda; class Malacostraca; order Decapoda; family Atyidae; genus Halocaridina; species Halocaridina rubra. The sequence continues at coordinate 25,521 of JAXCGZ010003787.1, read as the reverse complement.
CTCCTCAGGACCAGTATTTGAGCAATGGTACATCAAATATTGGTACTACCAATGAACTTGAGTTTTGTCTCTGAATATCTAATAAATTTCTTTCAGACTGTTTCAAGCACGTGGCATGCAAGAAAAAGTAAACCACTACTGCATCATTTATTAGATTACTTGTTAATTTAAGGCATATTCCTCATTTCGTGTGCATATCAACCATATTTTTCATTTCATATAACAATTTATTATTACAGAATGGATTCCAGGTAATAAAAGACATATATTTAACCTCTTCAGACACAGGCAAAACCAGAGGACAAAACTGAGCCAGAGAAGAAACGCATTCTCCCCAAAAATGTCTCTTTCGATGATAAAACAATATGGACTAAATTCACAAATATATTTTCTTCGGGAGACAGAAATTCTCCTTTGGCTCACGAGGCAAAATACAAACGAGACGGTGAGACTAGAATCAATATGAATGATGAACCTGCGAGGCGAAATTCATCCAAAACAAAAATTGAGAAGAAGGTAACACACAGGTCCATTCACACTCATAAAACACGTATCGTATTAATGCACACACAGAAAAAGGTCAAAGTAGATTTGCTGGACAAGGTAGAGTTGCTGGACACGAAAAATGGACACCCTGTATTCCAATACGGTTTGCTGGACTCAAAAAATGAAAGACACACTACATTCAAGGTAGATTTGCTGGACACAAAGATGGACATCATATATTCAAACTAGATTTGTTAGGTATAAAAAATGGACACTATATTAAAATTAGATTTCTTAGACACTAAAAATCAAGGACACCCAATATTTCAATGTAGATTTTTGGTCATTGAAAAATGAAGACATAATATGGATTTGCTAGAAAAAAAATTACACATACCCTATAGTCTCTGTAGATTTGTTGGTCATAGAATATAAAGGACTCAAAGTAGATTTACAACACAGAAGTAATGGACAGCCCATATTCAAGAGTGATATACTGAATACCAAAATTGGACATTCTATATTCAAATTAGATTTGACTGACACAAAAAACTAAAGACTAAAATTAGATTTTCCGGACACCAAAGAGTAGGACATCTTATATTAAAAAGAGATTTACTTGTCGCAAAATAAAATAAAATAAAAAATAAAAAGGACCCCTAATTTTAAGGTAAATTTGTTGAACATAAAAAAGTGACACACTATATTACAGATAGAAGTAGGTTTGAATTTATACATCCTTAAATAGATAAATAAAAAAAATTATGAGCGTTGCGCACGCACTTACGACATACACAAGCTTGATAGACAATACACATATACATAAATCTGATCACTCATTATGAAAAAGGAATATTAAAGAAAAATTAAGAAAGGATATGCACATCAGTTATAATTAAAAACATTACTGTCAGAAAGTACAGTTGTACATCTATGGTCCACTACATTTGAATGCTTATTATACTACATGTGGATAACTCGTGTTGATACAGAAATATAAACACCGCTGTAAAACCTATAACTAGGAGAGAATCAAGATCACAGAACGCACTCAAAAAAGAAATTTGACTGTAGAAAGCTTTGGATGTGTAACTTCAGCAAAATATATGGCATAGTGTATATTCATGGCACAGAGTGTAAATGAATATTTAATATGGGTATGATGTATATCAAGAGGAACTACAGCTAATTGTAATGCAAGTATAATACGTGGCAAAGACGTCTTTATACATAGGAGAATAATTATGCATATATATATATATATATATATATATATATATATATATATATATATATATATATATATATATATATATATATATATATATATATATATATATATATATATATATATATATATATATATATATATATATATATATATATATATAAAGCTGAGAACACCTTAAAGCAGAACTGAAAATGCACATCACGCCTGTTATGTTTTCTCAAGACTGCCACATTCACAGTGTAAATCCGTGTCAAGTGATATATCATTAATGGAACAATTTGTATTATTAATGGAAAGATATGTTGATTTTTTTTTTCAGACCCAACGTCAAGATGTAAGTTGCTCCAAAACAAGGAAGTATTCATAATGTGTAAATCTGAGCAGAGAAAACACACTTATCAGTAGCTTAAGAGAAAACACATTATCAAAAAACTTTAATACAATTTTCTTAATATAAATATTTACTTAACACATTTATTATTGTCATATACATTGAATATAAGCGCACAAAGAAAAACAGACAAAGAACACAGTAGGAATGTCTACTACTGAAAAAGAAAGCTTATATTCCTGAAAGTTTTGGTAAATATGAATATATAGATTCATGACCTATTTTACAATGATATATCATTTCTTGTCATTTTAAAAGATTGGAGGATGTATGAAATGAGGTTATTCAGAGCAAGAATAAAGGTTGATTATTATATTAGAGCATATATATATATATATATATATATATATATATATATATATATATATATATATATATATATATATATATATATATATATATATAGCAAAGGGCGCAATCCCCTTGTAAGGGGGTAGCTGAGTCATGCACAAACATTCACCAAAAGCTATTAGACTTCAGTCACCCCTCTTAGCTCCTTGGGGATAAAAGGTTGTCACAGTTACCCCACTACCACCCTACTTGGATCATCCACAGCGTAAATGATCAAGGATTATCTGGCATGAGGCCCTGCAACCGCAGCTGACTTCTGAGCATCGAAATGATGATGCAGAAGAAATTAATTATTGTAGTATAAGAAATGGTGACAATCTCTTGCAGCCATTAGCGGTCTAATAGTATCAATAAAACTATAGAAATAATCATATGAAAACATTACCATATGTGAATACGAATGAAACATATATATGCCTTCGACCAGGATGAAAACTTGCGGGACACTGACATATCATCAAATTACGTAAGGCATTAATGACTGTGCCACTGAATATGTTTTGGTACAATCAGTGCAGTCTTATGCATACCGATGAACTATCAATATGCAGTAGGTTCGAATATCGGTCAAGAGCAGCTATATGTTCCTACAACATATGATAAGGTATAAGCAAAAGCCACGTTCATATTAGAATTTTTTCATACATTTCTTGAAAGGCAGAAATAAAGCTTGGAAAAAAATAACATCTTTTTCCCCTTATTTCAGAATCCTCAAGACAATGGAAACACGGGTAGGATAATAAATGTACAGGCGAGGGGAGGTATGGCAGCCTGGGATGTTGAGAACGGTAACGTCAAATCACCCAATCAGCGTTTTGCCCTGTCGTGGTTCGACAGTAAAACTGGACAAAAGAAACTTCTCTGGAAGGAAATAGACAAAGCCTCACGAGTCGTCTTTCCCCTTATGTTTTTGCTCTTCATGCTCATATATTTCCCAATTCTACTCTCGAGAGCGTTCTGAAGGTAGCTTAAATTAGGTAATTATATTGGTTGAGTATCTGTGTTAACTGCTGTCTGCATGGAGAGAGTATTTGTATATTTTTAAAAGTATACATTGTGGAGAATAGGCTGACTAAGCATCGCCAGCTTTCTAAAAAGGTCACAATCCCATTTTAAGATGAATGGCCTAGTCGGATCATACACTTAGGCCAAGATTCAATCTGTGCCTTAATGCAGTTTAAGGATATAAAACAGCCAGCAGTTTTCAGTTAATCTGTCTAATTCTTTGTAAATTGCATAAGATGCGAAAAACCCATTGATCTAGGTGACAAGAGGCAAAAGGTGAAGGTTCACTCTCATAAGTGAAGAGTTGAAGATTCTGACATTGATCTAATGTTTGTTCCTTCTTGATCCTGGACAAAAGAATAGGTTTCATGAGTCTCAAGTTCTAGCTATGAATATAAATGACTATGTAAATATGGCTTGAGATATATGCAGCCTACAAAGTAAGGTTACAGAGAACAAGTTCTTGAACAAGAAAAACCTTTGGAAAGTGTGGTAGATTGCCCATATTAAGCAAAGATATGGAAAGCTCAGAATGAGTGCCTTAAAGGAGAGCAATGCTATCTCATAGCTTAGATTTTTGTAACTTTATTGCTTATGCTTTCAATGCAGCTAATAAAATACAATGATATTTTTCACTGAATATCAGACAGTTCTAATAAGAGGCTTTTATAAAGCTATTCGATCTCTATATATCATAATATAATAAACAAGTTTTAGTTTAAAGTTTTTTTTCAAGATAATATAAGGCATATCTGCTTTAATTCCGAATCTCAATATTTCATAGTGTGTTAGCAGGTAAAGATTAAACTTAAAAAAGATAAAGAGAAGAACAGCTTTAGATCATAAAGTAGATTTACAGGAAGAGACAAAAGATTAAAATAGGCCAGAGTAGGCCTACATATTTTAGGGAGTTAATTTAAAAGATTATTATCATGAGTGGTAAATTCTAGTTACATGGAAAGAACTATGAAACTAAGATATTTATTCATGTAAATATGTGGAAAAAATAACTCGAAAACACAATGAGCGCATAATTCACAAGAAAGCTCTTCAAAGTTGATGGTGTTTTTCATGTACTGAACGTTGTAGCTTGGTGTTGTTAGTGGCACATACCTTGGAAATTCAATTTTATCAACATAAAATACCAATAACGTCTCTCACTGATTGGATGTTAGATGTTAAATTTGAATATACAAGTGCAAGGATTTGGGTAGTTAATTTTAATGTTATATGTAATGATGACGTCCACAGAAAAATTACATGTTTGCAATCGTCGTTACTGTAACAGTTGTTGTGAATATATAAAATAAATCCTAGTGCTAGGCCTTTTAACAAAATGATAGCGTGTGTGTATATTCAAATCAGATATTTTGAAAAATGGGAGGATTTTTTTATCTTACATAAAACTATGACCCGATTTTTTAAACAGTGTAAACCTAGGATACCATATTGTTAGTTAGCTAGACAAACAAATGGATGTCATAAACGCATCTGACGCGGTTCTGTGCGTTTATGACATTAATTAGTGTGTCTAGCTAACTAACAATATGGTATCCTAGGTTTACACTGTTTAAGAAATCGGGCCTATATATTTGATGACCAGCTTTCAAGTATGGTTTCCATTTCTCTGATATGCGTGTTGTAAATGTCGACTAATTGGGGCAAAGCAAGAAGACTGGGAATCAAATCCTCTGTATTTTTCTTCCTGAATAGTCAAGGTATTTTGCTTTGACTCAGCCATCTCCTTATAAGGAGGAATATGGCTAATGTATATAGATATAGATAGGAGACCTAATAGAATATGGCTTCATTTCTTTCAAAACATTAAAGGTATAAAATATCTTCGATATCATATATTGAAATATATACGATATTTTTCAATGGTTTTGAATGTCAAGTGATACTGTGTGATTTCCTTTACATGATAATAAGCAATTTAACTCTGACAACTTGTCTGCTAATTATACTTTGTTAAATATACAACAGAGGCTAAATATGTCATGATTTTACAAATTGTACTTACTCTTTTTTGCTAATTACTTCAATGTTTTTTTAGTACTGTACACCAAGAATCAATGGTACAATATTTCGAAGTTTAACGTAGACAGTCATAAAACTTCATAGGGGTCTCTGTCAATATGGGTTTATTCCAGTTCCACCTCTTTCTGACCGATAGATGTTTTGGCGACAAAACAACCTAAACAAACAAATACACAATGGAACTATAGGACTAATGCGTGTTCAAGTAGGACATGATTGAAATTAATATCCACGTGTTAATATTGTTATGTCATATAGAGTTTACACATGTATTTTTATGATTCACAACATATGAAGGTTACATTATCATGGACCCCATTGTGTTAAAATGTTGTTATACAGACTTGCCGTCCCGAGAGGGCTTAGAACACTACAGGCCCTTAAGCAAAAGGACTCCACCGGACTTTTATGAATACTGTACCTGATGCAGATATAATATTTATAATTGGTGATGTAGTTTTTAAAAGTAAGTACATTTCCAATTAGATGTAAATAAATAACGCAAGAGAAGTTCTGGATATTATTAACATTCTCATGTGTACTGGAAGTAACAAAACACTTCATCACATATACGGAGTATAAAACAATTACAAATTATGTTCTTTGAGTATTAGTTCGGAAGTACTTCACCTAAATAAAACAATCAAAACATCTTAGGAGAAGATTATATTTTAAAGCAAATATCCTTCCTGAATTAAAGTTATTTTAAAAGTGACAGAGGAGGATCGATTGTATAGAAAAAAATATGACTGAGAGGGGATTAAAAGAGGATGCTGCGTTCAACAGAAATGAGCGTGGGAGGTTCATCATGGTTAGCGACCCCAAAGGAAATTGAGAAAATTTAAAGACACAGAAGAAAGACGAGGTTACATTGCAATTATCACAAATCAAGCAGGAGATGATCACTGGGGATTTTCTTCATGACCACCTCATCAGCAACAGATCTCAGCTTCGTCAATGTCAGAGATGTCCGTTAAAATATCATTTAAACCATGAGTAAATGACTACTTATGAATAAACTTAAGATGTTGCACTGTATTTTCATAATACTGAAGTAAAAGAGTTAAGCTGGTAGTACAATACATGTATCAGTGTGTTTCTAGAATACTATAACTCAACCTTCCTCAAATCTTTGTTTATATATTTAGAGAGAAAAATTTACGAAATAAATTGTTTCTCTAATACTGTATCTGATCATTTACCCTACATAAAAGCATTATTTAGTTCGAGCGTCTGTGCAGTCTGATGACAGGTCTGAGAAGGCGCCAAATCAAATGTTCCAGTGGAAAGTCTTGTAAAATTAAAAGTGCAGTACTATTCCTAAAATCTGTCAGCTTGAATTAAGAACATACTCTTATTCCAAATGTCACCTTAAAGTTTAAATGAAACCTATTTTATATTTTTATTATATAAGGCTAAGATTGGAGGAATCCTCTATTCAAATTGCAAATACAGTTTACGACTATAATGGCACAGCTTCATTTAACATGTCTTTGTAAAGCAGTACATAGCTAAATTTCATAAAAACCAAGTCAGAATGATAAAACGTTTATCATCAAGATACTTTTTGTCGCTCAGTTTCGACTGCATACATGATGGAGACGTGTCAGTGACACAAACATTTTACGTCTCTGTTTTGTGTCCAATCAATAAAAAATAATAAAATAAAGAATTGTCACTCTTTCTCTTTACCATGCCTTGCAGAACAGTAAACATCTTCACAAGCAAATGTGACATGCTGCATAACTCTCGGTGTTTATATATAAATAAATATATACTCGTATAAGGGAAACTGACAAAAATGAATGAGTGCTGTTCAATCATTATCAGAAACACATATGCATTCTACCAAATCAAGAGCAACTAAGAAACTAAAAAGTTTAAGATATTTTGTAAAAGCCCCATCTGTTCTATAACTAACTACTCACAATGGATTAGTATTTATACCAACTAAACATCATCATAGGAAATCTAAACACCACATTTGTAAATGCTTTATTGGAAATTAACCAACACTATTAGTAAAATACAAATGAACATTATAATGGCAAAATATATATAGAAGAGCAAAGACATTTATAAACAGGTACGAAATATATATTACATTATTAGCAAATATTCTTATGATTAATAATCTCAGCCTTAGGTAAATGCTCTACTTTTCATTGAGGCAGACAGTTCTCACAAGAATTTCTGTCACCTTATAAGGGTCAGCATTGGACGCGGGTCGACGATCTTCGAAGTACCCTTTCTGGTCTTGTTCCACCATTCGAGGGATTCTGATAGAAACTCCGCGATCAGCAACACCGTAGGTGAAAGTGTACATGTCGGATGTTTCATGGGTGCCAATTAGACGTTTTTCATTGTCCTTACCCTCATGAGGTGCATATTCCTTCAAATGCTGATGGTGATGCTTGGAAAGGGCTTCAATTCCCTTCTCAATTTCTGCTAGACCATTAGCCTCTCGCATAGCCTCAGTCGAGAAGTTGCAGTGTAGACCAGCACCATTCCAATCACCAAGAATTGGTTTTGGATCGAGGCAAGCAACAACATTGAAGTCTTCGGCAACGTGGTGAAGGAGATAGCGGGACATCCAGAGATCATCGCCCATAGTAATCCCCTCACAGGGTCCGACCTGGTATTCCCACTGAGCGGGCATTGTCTCGGCATTGGTGCCCGCAATTTCTATGCCAGAGTACAAACAAGCTTTGTAATGAGCCTCAATTATATCTCTTCCATACACCTTTCCTGCACCGACTGCACAATGGTATGGTCCCTGAGGACCAGGGTAGCCATTTTTAGGCCAACCCAGTGGGTGGGTGTCAGTATCAAGAAGGGTGTACTCTTGCTCCATGCCAAACCAAGGGTGGAATTTTTCTGCTTTTTTCATGGTTGCTAAGCAATGCCATCTATTGTTTGTTTCTGTGGGCTGTTTGTTGTACTTGTAAGTCTCACATAATACCAATTTATTGTTTCCTAGTCTGAAGGGATCTCTGTATATGACCACTGGGTGCAGATACACGTCACTGTTACTTCCTTCAGCCTGGCCAGTAGAGGATCCATCAAAGTTCCAAATGGGTAATTCTGGAAAAAATTACTAAGTAAAGAGGTGGCAGCCTCTAAGCCTCTACTTATGTAATTTACAAAAAAACATTTATTGATCAAGTCATATTACAATTACTATACATATTGGGCATCATATACCACTTATAATTATTTACAAGAGAATTCGATGGAAAACCAAAGAAATTACAGATATATTATGAACTCTCACCACTGGGCCTACTGGGAACAAAGTTCAGAGTTCTGGTTTTCGATCTCAAGTTTTCGCCTGTGCCATCAATCCACACGTACATAGCCTGGCATTTCTGATCTGGAATACCTAATCGGAAGTAACGATCCAGGACAGTCTTGTTGGTGAGCTCAGCTAACACAGTTGTCATTCTGGATCTAAATATCATGCAAAAAAGGATCTTTTTAGCAAAAGATTCATTCTTCTGGTTGCAAAAATAATTGAACCTATACTCTTACTTTTTTATAATCTATATCGAAGACTATTTCCGTAAATGTGTCCTTTGACTCAGCCACCTCAATACAAAGGGAATTAAGGATATTATATGTGTTATCGTTATTGCTGTTAAATTCCGAGTTCATTTGAAGTACCTGTCTCTTAAAAGCATCTTCAAGACTAGGTGTTGGTTTTGGCTTAAAGTTTTAAGGCCGGATGTCCTCTCAGACATCAACCCACTCCATTGATCAAAGCTAAGAACCAGCAATTAGATGAGCTGGCTTGTTCCCTCAGTGGCAAGATTATGAACCAAACTCCCACCTTGACATACAAATAAATAATATAAATAAAATAAATAAATATGAATAAATTAATATATAAATGAATAACTGTCGAGAACAGTTGTAATTTTAGACTATACAATAAACAACTAATAACGAGCTAATATGAGCTATTTGTTAACAAAGGATACTGATAATTCGACTCCTTCATTAATTTTTAAGAAAAAATGTGTTTACCAAGCAAATTTATCACTAAATTCAAAGTATTTACACTAATACAATATTACTAGCTACGTTTTCATCTGACTCAACAGCTTATGCGCGCATAAAAGATAAACATATTGCCTGTGTATGTATGTATGTATGTATGTATGTATGTATGTATGTATGTATGTCTGTATGAATGTATGTATGCATGCTTGCATGCATGCATGTACGCATGTATGCATGTATGTATTTAATTACTCCAGTCTGTATGTGTATACATTTATATGTGTGTCACAGGGTACAAAAGCAGGTACAAATCAGTTAAGTAGGCAGGATTGTGAGTAGGTACAAATGGAAATAATTTATAAACAGTACGAATGCAAGTGTGCAGATGAATACAAATGTGCAAGCATATGTACATGCACATACGATGTACATATACGAAGTGCAATGCCGTATAAACAGTAACTGATTTACAACAAAAAGGATTCTAAGTATTATGAAACTTTAGTGGTTATGCAATGAAACAAAAACTCATTAGGATTGGCTTAAGTAACCTTGGGCTTATACAGTAAACAGAACATATTCAGTCGGTAACAGAATTTTGTCTAATTTTCTAACTTTATTGTTTGGATGAGCTCACCTGCAGCTTACAGCTTTCTTCAACAAGGCCAGAAGAAACACCACACCGCCAGAGAGGAATCTTCAACTAAGACTACAGTGGGGGCAATAGACAAGGGGACAAACACCACCCAGCAAAGCATTCGCTAATCTCATTGGCTAAGGGAAACCACGAACCCACCAATCCTCTTCTTCGGAGCATTTCTACGGCAAAACTCATTGTGTAAGCGAGGTCGATTTTTCAGAGCTGTCTCCTGACCTCTTTGTGTATGCAGACTGCATTTTTCACTTGTTCAAATGAATTCCTACCTCGTATTAATCGCTTATATAATCGAATATCTCGCTAGCTTAATGGTGTCAATTTATAGTAAATATTCATATGTCGTCAATGGTTCTAATTGCTCTCTAAACATGAATGAAATATAATTGTGGTTACCAAGCACTTCTGGAACACGTGATTCCAGGGGTTATAATGAACGCAGGTGACGTACCTATATTCAAATTCTTAAGGTATGGCCCACACGACAAGTATGAATTGCAGGACTTGAACAGTGAATTAATATTTCCAGTCATGCGTTGGAGAGAGAGAGAGAGAGAGAGAGAGAGAGAGAGAGAGAGAGAGAGAGAGAGAGAGAGAGAGAGAGAGAGAGAGAGAGAGAGAGAGCAAACAAACATTTTGTACATTGGCTATTCTTATACAGTTTAAGAATAACTTATAAGTAGACATGTAATTGAACTAATAAGTAAGAGGGTAATATATACAGTTAAAGTAAATATAGGTTTCATAGAAAATTATAATACTGTAATAAAAATGTCAACAATAATGTTATTAATAAAGTAGGAATAATAACACTCGATACAGGATCGTTATTATCGGCATTATCACCATATTTGTATTCCTTACAATGAGCACAATTAGTTCTTAACTTAGAGAACAGAGAATGCGATATCAGTTTACATATAGAGAGGTTAGTGTTAAGGGAAATTACATTAAATCATTAAGTTTAATTACTGTGTGAGCAGCATCTACTTGTCCAAAAGAAAACTGAATAGTTTGCCTTTGAAAGCTGCGAAGGAGGATGAATTTTTAAGATGCTCTGGAATATTGTTCCTAACTGTTGGCCATTTAATTGTGATCATCTTTGAACCTGCATCTGTGTTTGTTCTCTGAATAAAGAGCTCATTACTCTGTTTTGCGTTGGTTCCCCTTATATCCCCGACTGTTTTTAAATCAAATAGCCAGCTAGGATAATGATGGTTCAAAATTTTGTATACAAAAACTTAAATAGCATAGGCGACCTTGTTTTCTGCCGCAGCCACCCAAGTGTTTTGAGAGCTGGTGTAATGTGGTCATATTATCTTATTCCTCCTAAGGCAAGTCAAGCTGCAAAATTAATAAGCTTCTGTATTCTGTTTATTTGGGTCTTAGTGGTAGCTCCCCAAACAGTTGCGCAGTAATTAATGAGACTTAGGGCTAGAGATTCAACAACAGTGATTCGAGTGGTAGTATCAAAATTGTTTTTTTTTGTACATGATAAGTACATTATTGTTCCTGTAACCGTTTTGCATACTTTATCTATATGGGAATCAAACAACCTGTAGTTATCAAATTGAATCCTAGATTTTTTTTACTGTTTTGCTAGGTGTAATGATATTGCTGTAAAAATTAATTGTTGCGTTTTCTGGAACTTGTGCTATATGGAACATTGAGCCAATAAACATGCATTGTATTTTAATTTCGTTCATTAACAGCCCAATTTCTTGAAAATAGGTTTTAATTTTTGATAGGACCAAGTACTGATCCCTGTGGAACACCAAATGATAAATTTTTTGGCATAGAGATAATGTTGTTAAGACTAATAGACTGTTTGCGGTTAGACATATACTCTCTAAACCAGCTCGGGTTAATATTCAGGTTAGTACATTTACTAATAAGAATTTCATGGCTTACACTGTCGAAGGCTTTTGATAAGTCTAATAATACAAGCAGATTTTTTTTTTCATATCTATATTATTATAGATACTATTAGTAACTATGAGCAGTGCTATTTCCGTCCAGAGTTTCGGTCTGAAACCATGTTGGTTAATAGCTAATAGTCTATTTGACTCTAAATATGACATAAGTTGGCATGCAACAATTTGTTCTAATATTTTAGAGAAAATGGGTAGCAGGGAAATGGGACGATAGTTTGTCACATCTTCTCTGTCCCCCTTTTTATGCAGAGGTATTACATGTGATTTTTTCCAAGAGTCAGGAAGCCTTTTAGTAACAATGGAAGTGTTTATAATAGCTAGAATTCAATCATGGGTAGAGCATCTTTGATGAATTGAAATGGTATGCCATCTGGACCGTAACAGGCAGAGTTTCTTAGGCTCTTTATGGTAAGAACTAGGGTAGCACAATCGACAGGATTTATCTTGAAGTACTCACTTGTGTTTACATTGGAAGAATTGACATTTAAGTAATTACTCATGTTCACTGGGTTGATGTTTTCTTGTGTTTTTTCATATGTATTTTTGACAACGTTAGCAAAATAGCTATTAAAGTTTTCCGCTTTGTCTTTCAACTCCGTAATATTTTCATAACTTTCTGAAGTAGTCGTTCCATTTGGCATCATGCTTCTTATCACTTTCCATGTTGCTGCTGTATTATGTCTAAGAGTCATTAAATTGTTTTTTGTAAAAGTTTTCTTTTACTTGTATCGATGAGAGATCTGGCACGTTTCTTTTCTACTTTATAACGTTCACGGAGAGTCATATCATATCTATTCACTTTTAGCTCCTTTTTGTATTTGATTTCTGATTTGCATTGCCTCTTTGATGTCATTAGTTAGCCAGGGGGCTGAGGGGCGGGTTATTTTTCTTGTTACAATGGGTGCACAAATATCTAAGCATTCACAGAAAACTTTTGTTAGAATCTCAACCTGCAAATTGGCGTTATCTGTGTTTATTATACCATTAAGTACATTTCTGTTGTTGATTAATGCTTCACAAGAGAGAGAGAGAGAGAGAGAGAGAGAGAGAGAGAGAGAGAGAGAGAGAGAGAGAGAGAGAGAGAGAGAGAGAGAGAGAGAGAGAGAGAGAGAGTCGTATCTCTACGATGATCAACTTCGAGCGCCAATAGTATAGCGAGAGGATCAAAAAATTTTCCAATATTTCAAGAAAATCTGAAGCAAAATTTCTTAGATACTTTATTATCAAGACAAACCAACGAAACCTCGATAGACTTTTCTCCTTGGCATTCACTTAATCTATCCTCCAAGGCATATGGTAAAAAATAAATAGCTCTAAAGGGGGGTAAAGACGATCATTATTACTGTCAGTAAAAATACTGACACTATTCTAATCGTGTGAACTACTACGTCCATATGATGGACACACCGACAGTAATAATGACAGTACAGCGATCGTCTGTTTAGCCCTTTAGACTTCTTAAGTAAAAAACTAACACGAAAAACAAATGTAGGGGGTGCGGTGGCAGGCCTTGAAGGACACCATATAGTGGGGAAACTTAATGTGAGACGCACTACCTGCATAAACGGATACCTGTTATTTTCTCACACATCAAATGCGCCGTACTAATGGAGCAAAGTGTCTCATTGCGCGATAATAGGGTCATACACTAAATAAGTTTGAGAAAGCTGGTCACCTATGAAATTGAGGAACAGTGATATGAACAAAATTGGCCTTATGTACAAAGCCAATACACAGTTAAAATTCAATAAAAACAAAAAACTGTACACGTGCACTCTATTAGGCAAAAAATTACTTACACAGTAATTTGTTTACAGGGACAAACTAAACTATAAGTAAGCGTTCATGTGTCCCAGGGAAAAACATGAGAGAGAGAGAGAGAGAGAGAGAGAGAGAGAGAGAGAGAGAGAGAGAGAGAGAGAGAGAGAGAGAGAGAGAGAGAGATATCCACGTGTATATGGTACGCAATAAGATGACAGACATTTAAATAAATATACTGGGTACACTTGTGACATATATACAAAAGATAAGTTGTCAAGGTCGTTTGATAAATGTATTACACTGTACGAGGGTGTGAGATAAAAAAAGAAAAACAGAAAACAAGAGTTGGATCAACTTATCTTTTTCTGATGAAAGCAGCGCGGAATCATGATTACATTTAGCATAAATACTGAAAATTCTTCTTAATAAAACAGCTAAAGTAGACGAGGAGTCTTGCTTTTGAAATGCCACTGCCCTATGGCAATGTTTGCTGTAAGGGTCATCAGCAGATAAAGAACATGATATTCTCGTTTTTTTCTTTTTTAAGCACCACTTCTTTGTGGTATGCGCTTGAATGGCTTAACACGTCTGCTTAAGGGGGATTTACACGGTCAAACGATTCGTCGAACGCGGTTAGACAGACAAGTGTTTGAAGTGATGTTCGAACGTGTGAACGGGGTATTTAGTTGTCGAACACGTTTGTCGAACATGTTCGACAACCGAATACCCCGTTCACACGTTCGAACATCACCTCAAACGCTTGTCTGTCGAACCGCGTTCGACGAACCGTTTGAGCGTGTAAACAAACCCCCCCTTTACAATCAAATAGAACAGAATATATTTTAGATCCCTAGTTCCAAATATACTCCAAGAGGCAGTACCCCATAAAAACAAAGAAAAAAGTTTATTACATTTCACGGCAATTTTGGAATGCTACAGTTTGTAAGGCTAGAGATCAAACACACACACTTTGCAATCTGGCAAGTGAATATGTTTCAGAAATTTGCCAGTCAAGTGATAAACGCAGAGACCATGCCATCTAGTGGTTTGAAAAAGTGTTCTTTTTATTATCAACATCAGCAGCAGGAATGTATTAGGTTATAAATTCCAACAAAAATCCAACTAATCGAGTGCACTAAAAAGATCAGCACCATTCATTACACTCCAATAGGATGGCTAGTATGTATTGCGTGTGTGTGGTTTCGGAGCCCAGCCAAGACACCTTCACGTGAAATCCAACCCGGTTGCCACCGGACGAGATATTGAATAAATGAAATTTTCATACTTAAACTGCTATATGACCATGAGAGAATCAAATAGATCTCATTATCTATTAACCGAGGCGAACCAGTGAATATGGAAAAACAAATGAACTGGTATTAACTTCCTAAAGTATTATACCATTGCTTCTGCTGATACCACTATTTTCAAAAGATTTTGAACTCATCATCTCACCATCCTAGCTCGAAGGGGTTGCCGGTATGACTATTCATTTATGTTTCTTTGACTGAAACAAAGCTGATAACCTTTCAAAGAACACTTTTCCTTCAATATTTTATTGTCACCACCACAATCATTACTACTACTACTACTACTACTACTACTACTACTACTACTACTACTACTACTAATACTACTACTACTAATAATAATAATAATAATAATAATAATAATAATAATAATAATAATGTAGTCACCGCGGCAAAGCGGAAGCGTCTGCGACTTTGAGACGTCAGGTCAAGGGTTCGCACCCCGCCACGGTCTGAGGTTAGCAAGGGCATGCACTGAGGGTGACGATTACATATGCCAAAACAAGTCCTTCGCAAAAAGGCAATCGTCCTAGCCCTTGGTAAAAAAGGGAGTCCGTGACGTAAAACCGAATCATCAGTAATAATAATAATAATAATAATAATAATAATAATAATAATAATAATAATAATAATAATAATAATAATAATAATAATAATAATAATAATAATAATAAATCTTACAACCACATCAAAAGGCCCCTTCAAGTATATTATCTGAACCACATCCCAGTTCCCTTCATGTAAATATATTGGAGAAGTTTACCGCCTGCATGAGTTGTAGCAGTATTCAAGAGATCACGTGATATTCATACCACTGTGCATATGATACAGTTTCAACATAAATCTATCAAGATTATTCTCATGTTTCTTAAAATAAGGGTCGGGCACACAGAAAATAAAGGCTGATAAAACAGGACAGTCAAGTGAGATGGATGCCTTCGTGTCCTTGACGTTTGACGCCAGCATCATAAAAAGGTTGTACTCTGAGAGCAAATATAATTTACTGTAAAAAAAAAAAAAAGTGTATATAGGACATGGGTACATAAGTGAAAGGAAACCTTGGTGCATAGACAATAACATCAACAACAGCAACAACAACAACAACAACAACAACATAATAATAATAATAATAATAATAATAATAATAATAATAATAATAATAATAATAATAATAATAATAATAATAAGAAGAAGAAGAAGAAGAAGAAGAAGAAGAAGAAGAAGAACAGCAACAACAACAAGAAGAAGAAGAAGCCACAGCTTCTCCGCCTTGTAACTCAAATGAGCAACCGAACTATGAATGGAAATATCATCACAAAATGTCCTAAAAGAAAGAGATATCTTTATAGAACTACTAATTCACTTACAACAAAAACATGAGTAATAAGAGCTTATTTGGATACTTATACGTAATACATTAAAAAAAAATCTAGAAACAATTATCTTCTACTTATGTAAGAGAAATTTGTATCTTAAGCTCTGGTATTTCCACTTCCGTTACCATGGCGAGTTTACCTATGTCCACGATGCCAAGTAAGACAACTTCATAATCGAGACAACTTTTGAGAGAATATATATTCAAGGTCATACTTGTTATAGGCATATTAACTACCATAACGTGTTAAAAAATAAGGCACGGAAGGCATTAATAGAATAATAAAACACTAACATGTTAATCTTTAGAATCTGTCCCTTAGAGGTGACTACGAATACGACTGAGTAGGTACTTGAAGGTCAGCCACACCATCACCGTACAGGGAGGTAAAAAGAAAAAAAATAAATACATAAAAAACTGATTAAAAACTACAGGTATGGCGATCTATGGTGAGTATAAAAAAGCATCTCACGTAATGGGTGTTGCTTGAAGGACTACACGCTAGGCTTATGCACATTCATAAATATACAGATTCTAAGGCCTCTCTCTATCTGATGTTGGATCATGCTGTTTTGTAATGGCAATGATGATTACGCAAGAGGTGATGTTCAATGGGTGCTATATTTCACTATGCGTGTGCTATATATTTCGCTTTGCGTGTGGTAAGGTTATTACTGAGCTGTTTCTATGCTGTATATTGTGAGTTATACAGCCAGGATTAGGTTAGCAAATCATTTTTTTTATGCTTATGCTTGTACTCCTTCAGTGACAGTTTGGTCAGTGGCCATGAAAAGTAGACATTAATTTGTATTTTTAGAGATTATTTGGTTTGAATTGCCACAGACTGAAGTCATTATTTTACATGTGCAGAGACTGTTAGAGATTGTTTGGTTAGAACTGCCATAGACTGAAGTCATTATTTTACATGAGCAGAGACTCTTTAGTCTGAGCGGCCATAAAAATCAGAATTTTTATATTGCAGTTTTCGAGATTATTTGGTCTGAGTAGCCACAAAAGGTAGACCTACTATTTTTTTTTTCATGCTCACAGACGGTTTGGTCATAATAGCCACGAATAGTAGCTCTATTATTTTGAATGTAGAAAACACCCCCTCCTCAAGAAAAAAAAAAATCGATTCGCAGTGTATGGGTCCTTATCTGATCACTTATTTTACGCTTTCCAATGTCCTTGGCCTTCACCATTTCATTCTTCTCTCTCTATCTCTCTCTCTATCTATCTATCTATCTATCATCTATCTATCTATCTATCTATCTATCTATCTATCTGTCTATCTATCTATCTATCTATCTATCTATCTATCTATCTATCTATCTATCTATCTATCTATCTATCTATCTATCTATCTATCTATCCATCTATCTATCTATCTATCTATCTATATATCTCTCTCTCTCTCTCACTCTCCGTTTTCTTCTAAAGCTCTGTTGTAATTTATTTTCCTTTAAAAGGTATGCTCACACCAGCCATTCTTTTTTTCCTTTTTTGGTACTGTTCCGCATCTATGCATATGTTATTTCTATTTTCCCCGTTGTTTTTTCCTTCTCCCCAAATCCCAAGGTGCATTTCGTTTTGTCACTATTAAGCCCTATAACAGGGGTGGATACAGAGAGGTTGGAGCTGGGGAATTAGGGCTGCATACCTTTTCTTACTCCCTGTGGTGGGGTCGATCGAGGTACACAAGCCTTCTTATAGCTATAAGATAGGAGTGGAGAGATATATCCTTACAGTCAAGTTATTTAAGCCGACGGGTTATTTTGATGAAATCCATGAGAATTTATATACCTTAAAGTATCCTTTCAGACTGTGTTACTCATAGATTTTTTTTTTCCATTCACATTCCTTCTTAACCTCTTTATATTCCTCCACCTCCAACTACCAGCGCCTCTCCAATTCTCATTCCATCTCCTTCGTCTCCTCTAACTTCTCCTACCATAATTTCTTGTAAATTCACTCCTCTTCCTCATACTCCTCTACCTCCTACTACCCGCTTTCCTCATATTTCTATTCCTCCTCCTCCTCATACTCCCCCACCTCCTACTACCAGCGTTCCTCCTATTTCCATTCCTCATTCTTATCTTCTACTGTCTCCAACCATCCTCTCTCCTACTCTCACTTCTCTTCCTCACACTCCTCTACTGCCAACTACCAGTTCTCCTCATATTTCTATTCTCCCTCCTCCTCATACTTTTCCACCTTCCACAATCAGCAATCCTCATATTTCCATTGTTCCTCCTACTCATCCTCTACCTCCTCCTACAAACCCCTTTTCTTTTCTCTCTCTCCTTCATTACACTCATTTACCTGTTGTCACCAGTCTTTCTCCTCTTCCTTATTCTCCTCCTTCACCTCCTATTACCAGTGTTCCTCCTATTCCTATTCCCCATCCTCATCCTCTACCTTATACTGCAAACCTTCCTTCTAAAGGGCGGTTTACACGGTCAAACGGTTCGTCGAACGCGGTTCGACAGACAAGTGTTTGAAGTGATGTTCGAACGTGTGAACGGAGTATTTGGTTGTCGAACACGTTCCGTGTTCGACAACCAAATACCCCGTTCACAAGTTCGAATATCACTTCTAACACTTGTCTGTCGAACCGCGTTCGACGAACCGTTTGACCGTGTAAACCGCTCTTAATACCATTCCTCCTACTCCACATACTCCTCTACCTCATGTTACATTCCTATTCCCATTTCTCCACCTCTTCCTCCTCCTAATACGCCTCTACTTCCAATTACCTGCTTTCCCCCTCATTCCATTCCTAATCTTCTTCCAACTGCTCCTACCTGTCTTCTTTTTATTTCAATTTTTGTCTCCCTCCTGTAGTCACCGTGGCTCAAGCGGTAGCATCCGCGATTTTGAGGTGTCAGGTCGAGGGTTCGCTCCCCGTCACGATCTGAGGTTAGGAAGGGCATGCACTCAGGGTAGCGATTACATCTGCCAAAAACAAGTCCTTCGCAAGAAGGCAACCGTCCTAGCCCTTGGTAGAAAATTGAGTCCGTGACGTAAAACCGGAACAACAACATTCCTGTCTCCTTCCTTTACCTGCAACCACTAGCCTTATTATTCCCCATTCTTCCTCCTCTTACTCATCCATATGCTTCTATTAGCCTTCTCTCCACCTCCTTTTCCTCCCTCTCCTCCTCCAACTCCTCACACTCTTCCAGCTGGTCATACCATTCTCCCTCATATTCCCAAGCCAAAAAATATTTCGTAACACCAGTTCCTGTACCTAATCCACGAAAATTAAATTAATAAAAAATAAAATAAAAAGTAAATTACTCAGTTTAAAGGCATTTAAACACAAACATCCATCGTAAAATAAAGAATTATATACACTTATTAACTGGAAAACATTTTCTTGTCTACACAAACCTCAACGTTGGCGTTAAAATATTATTACCTACACACACAGCATTTCATGTACACACATCTATATCTAGATACAAAAGCCAATTTTTTTTTATTTTAAATGGGGTGGCCGAGTCAAAGAAAAAAATGTGACTATGTGGTAAGAAAATACAAAGGAGGGAATTTCAAGTCTCCTCGCTCCACCCCATTTACTCGGCTTTTACAACACGCAAGTGAACACGAAGGAGGTATTTTCCCTTCCTCTCCGAGTACTGGATGACGTATAATATCTAGGTAAAAAAAACTCTAGCAGTGGAAACACGATGTACTGCAGTGTTGAACGAAGGAATAAAAGAAGTCACTATTAATCCCCACTCGACTGGGGGTGAACAAAGACAGGTTGGAGTTGGGGAATTAAGGTGGGATACTCTTCCTAACGCCCCGTACTGAAAAGAAGTGAGTGTGAATATAAACAATATTTCTCCCTTTTTAAGGAATGAAAGTAGTGGAGAAGTGTATGTAAAGAAATTTTCAATTTATTAAGTAAAAAATTGCAGGGAGGTAACCCATGTACCTACGTCAGAGGGCAAGACACTGAAAAAAAGGTCAAACACCATAGTGTCGGACATAAACTAATACTTATCGCTAACTTGTGAACATTAATGGAAGAATATTTCCTCCAAAACAATTATGAAGGGAAAATATCATCAATTCTCAAGCGAATTAGGGAACCTAATAATAAAATTCTAGAGACCTACAGTCTCTAAGATTGAATCTAGCTTTGTTTGTGGAGAGAGAGAGAGAGAGAGAGAGAGAGAGAGAGAGAGAGAGAGAGAGAGAGAGAGAGAGAGAGAGAGAGAGAGAGAGAGAGAGAGAGAGAGAGAGAGAGAGACGAGGTCAAATTGAATATCCCTACAGAATGTACCTAATTATGCCGTCTATAAGAAGAGAAAGACAAGAAGAAGAAGAAGAAGAAGAAGAAGAAGAAGAAGAAGAAGAAGAAGAAGAAGAAGAAGAAGAAGAAGAAGAAGAAGAAGAAGAAGAAGAAGAAGAAGAAGAAGACGTCTCACTAAATGCAATAGTCTTAACATTTCTAATGGCAACAGCATAATACTTTTACTTGATTTAATTATTATTATTATTATTATTATTATTATTATTATTATTATTATTATTATTATATCAGTCCGGACTCTACACTGGGGAGGAGGCGCTGTACATGCAAACATGGGGCCTTGAACTCGGACTGCCCGGGTTGGAACCATAGACCTATAAAGCATATTAGGTCACTGTTAATTACTAGCCCCTAGAGAGTAGTGGTTAGTAACTGTGCACATTTTTAAGGTCGAATAACCTTCTTAAGTAAGGCAGTTAGACTCATTAATGATCCTTCTCTTACTTCTAATCTGGATTCCCTCTCTCTTTGCCGTAAGGTACCTTCCCTTTCTATTTTCTATCGCTACTACTTCCATCGCTGCTCTGATGAGTTGACGAGTTGTATCCCTCCCCCACTGCCGAGGCCGCGTTACACTCGCCAAGCGGCCTCATCTCACAGGTACTGTGTGCAGATTTGTAGCTCGCGGATTGGTCGCTGCAGCGACTGATTCTTCCCATCTGCCTCCTGACTCTGGAACTCTCTTCTTCCTTCTGTTTTTTTTTCTAATATCTTATGACCTATCATCCTTCAAAAAGCGGATCTATCGTCATCTCAGGGCCTAGTCCTTCATATCTCTGGGTCCTCTGTACTTTAAGTGTTTTACCTGTCTGTCATTTTCCTTTGTGTGATATTACCTCATCTCTGCTTTGTCCTTAACCTTTTTCTTTTCCTCCATCTTAGTGTTTTTTGTGCCCGGGCCTTTATTGATGAGGGCAGTTTTTGCCTGCCCCGGAGTCACACATAAAAAAAAAAAACACTTACCCTCTCCGGTGATCAAGGCCTTGGGACCAGGGCTGAGCTGAGCGGGCATGCACACCAGTGCCTCTATCATTATATATCATGTGGTATCTGAATGCTTATTTTTTTCATTTATACAATTTGTCTATGTAATTATCTATTTATTATGATTCATATATCTATGCAACTATTTATTTTTATTTATTGTTGCTTATTTATTAATCTTTTTATATTTTTCACTCATCTTATTTACTTAATAATATTAATCTACCTATTTCCAATTTATCAGATTATGCCTTTTCATCTGACACAAACACTTCGGCATTATCATATGTCTAGACATTCACGTCAAACGCTGAACACAAAAAATAAATAAATAAATCTTCAATAAGATTCACTTGGCCTAATATATCCAAGGCTCACCATATCTTTATGTATAATATTTATATATTCATTTATTATATTCAAATTGTCCGCTTGACCCTTATAACAAGGTCCCTGATAAGTATGATACCAATCAATCTAGATACCTGAGCCATTTTCCCCCTTATAAGGGGAGTGGCCTAGTCAAGGCAAAATACTCTGACTCTTTGGGAAGATAAAATACACAGAAGGAGGATTCCCAGTCCCCTTGCTCCATCCCATTTAGTCGACTCTTGCGACACGCAAGGGAGCACGGAGGAAGTATTCTAACCCCCCTCCCTCAAGGGGAATAATCAATATGTATACAATAAAAAAGATATGCGTGTATGCACAGTGAATCATATTTGTCAGTCTTAGCGTGAAGAAATACACTCAAGTCATGAACACGACTTCGTTCTTTTTTGAAGGCGCTGTTCTAGCATAAGGGTCAAAGCTAGATCTATCTATCTTTCTATCTCTCTATCTATATATCTATTCATCTATCTATCTACCCATGTATCAGTGCACAAAGGGTGTAATTCCCTTTGTAATGAGAGTGGCCCAAAGCTAGATATATCTATATCTATCTATCTATCTATCTATCTATCTATCTATCTATCTATATATATATATATATATATATATATATATATATATATATATATATATATATATATATATATATATATATATATATGCATATATGTATATATATATATATATATATATATATATATATATATATATATATATATATATATATATATAAATATATGTATATATATATATATATATATATATAATATATATATATATATATATATATATATATATATATATATATATATATATATATATATAGGGTGTGCTTTAACTTTTAAGGGGATTGCCCAAGTTAAAGCTTGCTAGAGTCATGAGGGTTTGGGGTGGATTTTTGCAACCAGAATCGCCTGTCATGTAATGACGCTTCAGGATAGAAAAATACGAAGAGGTGGGGAATAGCCAGACCCCTAGCTCCACCTCATTTAGTTAACTCGAAGAACACGGCAATGAATAAGTGAGGTGGCAGAGTCAGAGATTACTTAGGTCCTGATTGGAGCTTTCATACCAGATCCCCTTCGAGGGGATGGAGGAAAATACAAAAGTGGAAATTCTCCGGCCCTTCGCTCCGTCCCATTTAGTTGACTGTTACGACTCGCATAGGCAAAAAGGAGTGGTAAGTTAGAGTTAATTAGGGCTCTGCTTGGAATTTTTCTCCAAGAACTCCCTCGTTCACCGACACTGTGCAGGAGCGAAATACGATATGGTGTATTTCAAGTCCTCTCGCTCTGCTCCATTTAGTCGAGTCTTACGACATACATGGGAATATGGGGGATGGCCGAGCTAGAGCTAACTCTAGTTCTACCTGATATATACCCAATAGAAAGAACCACTAATGCATAGATCGACTTTTACGACACTCACAGAAACACAGAGTAAATGAAAATAATAATAAAATATGGGAGACAGAGCAGGCTCAACTCCTCACTCAAATAGAACCCAACTATCTATATGATAGAAGCAAGAAAATGAAGAATAAAAAAAGAAATAGAAAAATTACATGGGAGAAAAATAGTGCACAGTAAGAGAATGAAAAAAATAATGAGATACAGGAGCCAGAGGACGCTAAATGACTCACGTAAATAGAACTCACACAGAATAATTTATTGTGGTTTTCCATTTTGTTTCACTCTTGATCCCCATTCCATTTGGAAGTGAACAGATAGCTCAAAACTAGGGCATTAAAAATGGTTGCCCTTCTTAACAACCTGCAGTGGGCTCGATTTCGGGTATGTCACTTCTGATTCGAGAGCTCTAACCACTGCACTGCAGCAGTCCCTTCGCAAAGTATTCTGCAGTTATTCTTAAATATAACAAATAAATATATAAATTAATAGATAGAAGAAAATGCAAAGCAATCATATAAACATCAAAGTGTAATCAAGACATCCGCTCTTTTTATCTATAATTACCTGCAATTAAGATAAAAATGACAATAACTTGGGAGTAATTACGATTTCAAGGACACATGAAAGCTTTGCAATTCCAGGCTAAACCACCTTTAACCATACACCATACACTGTAATGACGTCATTCGAAGCATTCAGAGAATTTTCGACCATTCAACAGCATGAATTAAGGGTGATAAATGAGTGTTTAAGCCTTAATGCAGAATAATTTAAGGGTGACTAAGTTTTTGATCTTATTACATCTTTATTTAAGGGTGACAGAGATAATTCAAATCATTTTTTGCGTAATGGTTTAAGGGTGAAAGAGAAGTTTTTACTAGATGATTTAAGGATGATTTTGCTTAGATACCGGATAATGATTATGGCGGCAAAACGCAAATACGTTGTGAAACTAGTTTTTTTTTTAAATTTTGTATTTGATCTATTGAATTTTCTGTCTTTTAATTTCACCTATTAATTAACCTATTCCTGCATTTCTTATATAATTTGATTTGTACATTTATTATTTAATTATTTATTTATATTCTTTACATTTTTTACAAGTAGATTTTTGCTTAGGCATTGAGCATAAAAACTGACTGGGAAAGGTATCTTTGCTTCACAATGTGCACCGGTTATCTATTTATTTTATTTTTTATGATTGTGACATTGGGCCGGGTCAAAACAATAAATAAATAAATAAATCTGCCCTCATCGGACCTGGGCACGAGGAAAACATGAAGAGAAACAGAGATGGAGAGTGTAGTGACTTGTCAGATGTGAAGGGATAATAAGTGGTGTGTAACGAATATCCAAGAATATTCCGTGCTGATGTAGGCATAGAAAAAGAACCGTAACTGGAGGACGTTTTAACATCAAACTGTCCTGGACAGTCCTATTTAAGTCCAAAAAAAACCATCAATTGTATCATAATTTATCATTTTAGTAATTCTAATTAATTATTTTACTTACGTATGCACTGTTACTGATATAATATCATCGGACTTTTAGCTTATTATTATCATTATTATTGCGTTATTTATCATACCAAAAAAACCCTTTTGCGGGGGTCGCGGTGGCTCAGTGGTAGGGCGTGTGAGTTGGGAAGTGACAATCATGACTAGCACGGGTTCGATTCCGCTGTGGAAAATTAGGAAGGACATCCAGCCTGCAGCTCCCTTATAGCTGCAACTTGTCTGTGTCCATTCCCTTTACATACGGACTCACTGTGACTTAAAAATGCGAAGAAAAAAAAATCTTACTAAAACACTCTTAAGATGAGATTCTTCGCTGGAAGAAAATACGATGTGGGGGGAGGGGGTTCGCG